>PVKN010001844.1:0-47388 GCA_004027915.1 Capromys pilorides | reverse complement strand
CCTGATTTTTTGACAAATATAGAGATTATTCCAAACCTTATACTGAAAGATAAAGGAGCTAGAATAGTTAATTAACCTTGTGAAAGAAGAAGTGGAAAGAAATAATCTGTCTAATTTCAAGGTTCATCAGACAGCTTAATAAAAAAGATTGTGCAGCATTGGATCAGCTCAGATCAGTGAAGCAGAATAGAAAACTAGAAAAAGACTCACACAGCAGAAGAGCAGAATTTTGGCAAAGGTGCAGAAATAGTTCACAGGAAGAGCATCAGCTTTTCAAAAGGCCACGATGCTGCTGCTGGGTGTGTGCAGACAAACAAGTGCACCTTCACCCGAATCTTTCACCTTCTACAAAAATTCAGTCTAAATGGGTTACAGCAGCAACATAAAATGCAGACCTGTGCAACCTGTACAGAAAAGCACTGGAGAAAATCTTCAAATGTTGGACCAGACAAAGACCTCTTTAACTTGACACCAACAGAATGACTCACAAAAGGAAAAATTGATACAATAGGTCTTACCAAAGTTAGAGATGCAGTAAGAGAATGAAAGGATCCACTATGAAGAAAATACTCTGCTAGTCTAGAATAAATCAACAATTTTCAAGACACAACAGTAAAAGAACATTTCACTGAATAGGACACAAAAAATAAAAAGGTAGGTAGAAAGGAACACATGGAACACAGTAAAAATTTCTTAATGTTTTGTGGTTAAAGTTAATTAAAAGGAAAAAGTCAGCTGTAGACTAATACCCCTTATCCACAAGAATTGAGGTCTCACCATGTGGCCTTGCCATGGCCTCAAATTCCTGGGCTCTAGTCATCCTCTTGCTCCCTGATAAGCCATGCCCAGGTACCTGCCTCGGTTTATTTACTCTGAAAGATTATTGGTCAACTGATAATGCTTACCGGGTGGCCAAGCTGGGAGGAGCTCTCCATTTCTACAGACATCTGCAAAGTCTCTCTTCAAAACTTTCGAACTATCTCAACCCAAATCCCTGGGAGTGGGAGCATTTTAAATAAAGGCTGTATGAGAGGGCCAGCCATATCCCTCAACCATCCCAGGCAAATATAGCACTTAGGCCCCGCTTTGCAGGTCTTCAGCTCCCTGCCCTGAGGCTGCTCCTAAACCTTGCCAGATTCCCAGATAAGAAGCCACAGCCACTCCTCCTCTGTCCAGCCAACTGATCCTCCCCAAGGCAGGGACACAGAGGGTGGCCACACCTTCACCAGTGCCTACTACTTATGCTGCTTCTCCAGGGCCACTGTTCAGTCCTGAAGCCAGAGGAAGGCAGGTCACAGCCCAGGGCCTCCTGGGACCTCAGCTCCTGGAGACGTGGGCACTACAAGTCCAGTGTTGAAGGTATCCTGGACAGCGCTCAGATCGCCTAGGCCTGTGCACATGCACTGGAGTTTTGTGGAGATCGGGAAAGGGTAAAGGAGCAGGCGTGTGTGTGTGTGTGTGTGTGTGTGGCAGGGAGGGGTGGGGGGACAGCGGTCTGCTCTGGCGTCTATCCTAGCCCAGTTTTTTACGGTGTCTGTGTGAGGTGTGTGTCTGTGTATTGTGTATGTTGGTGTGAGGTGTATCTGCATTGGGTATGTGATGGTGGTGTGTTTGTGCGAGGTGTGTGTGTGGGGGTGTCTGTGGGTATGCATGTGTACATGTGTATGCCTGTGTTGCTTTCTGTGTTGTGTATGTGTGTGTGTGTGACTGCATGCGTGTGGCATTTCTGTGGCCTTGTGGGCAGTGTAGTGTTTATGGGAAGGAGACACGTGTGTCTGTGGTATGTATGTGCATACATGTGCGCTGTGCGCCTGTAGATCTGTGCGTGTTCCCATGTCTGGTGCCATTAAGAGCGCATGCGAGCCGCGTGCCCTCTCACGCGGTGACAGCCCAGGCGGCCACCTCGGGGGCGCAGCTGCCCGCGAGGCCCGGTGCGCGGGCGGTTCCCCGCTCCTCCCCGAAGGCCGGGCACACGTGGATCCCGGCGCCTCCTCCCCGCGTCCCCACCCACAGCGGCCGCCCCAACGCTGCCCGCCCGGGGATAAAGTGGTGGCGCGGACACCGCGCCCTGTCGCCGCGCGGAGCCGGCGCGCGCACACCAGGACCGCGGCGCTCGGGGACGTGACGGCCTGCGTGGCCCGGTAACCGCCTCCCGTTCCCGCCCCAGCCGGCCGAGGCCGCCGCGGGGGTGGGGGCTGCATCCGGGGTCCCTGGCGCGCTCGGCGTGGACTCCGCGCCCCCCGCGTGCGTGTGCATGCGCGAGTGTGCGCGGGTGTCGGGGTGCGCGGGTGTGTGAGCGCCCCCTACGGTCTTTCGCGCTAGCTCTGACCAACTTGTCCCCGCCAACTCCGTGTTCCCCACCTGGGTGCTGTGACCCCGGGCAGCGAAGTACCCACTCCCAGGGCGTTCGGAGGACAGCAGCGGGCCCCGTGCTCCGTGCAGTCGGAGGCGCGCGCGCGCGCGCGGTAAAGTTTGTCCCGAGCCCCGCGGGGACACGGCCTGAGGGACCTGCACTCTCACCGCGAGGCGCCCCGGCGTGCGCGGAGCCGGACCTGGTTTCCCTGACGTGGGTGTTGGTCCCAGCCCCGCCTCCCAGCTCCCCGGCGATTTGTATAGGGAAAGTGATGACAGGAACTAGTGGCCGGGAGTCGGTGCCCAGCGTCCGCCCCGGCAGGGAGGGGAGTTCGCAGGGCTGTTGGTGAGCGCGGCACCTACCCAAGCCCCAAAGCCGGGATCTGGGGCGCCAGGCGCCGGGCGGGGCGCGGGGCGCGGGAGCTGCTGTGACCGCCGCGATGAGGGAGCAGCCCTTATTTGCCTGGCTGTGATCCTCGAGGCTTGGAGGTTGTGGAATGCAAAAGCCAGGACGTAATGGAAGCAGGTTTGTGGTGGATCTTTGGGATTTCAGAGAGGAGAATTAACCAGAGCTTCATCCACCTCGTCATTGTGCCCCTCGAGACGATTAAGGGAGATGGGGCTTCTTGCAGCTGGGTCTTTGTACCCACTGAGCTGACTATGATTTCCGCTTGATTACAGCTAAAATAGTCTTTAAGATGAAGTTTCCTGAAATGATTTAAAATAAACACAGATGGGAAGGGGGAAAGAAGCTGTAATGAGGCACTTAAAAAATAAAGTGAGCATTTTCTTAAGAACAAGTGGGATTTTTCAGTCTTGGGGAGGTTTGTAAGAAATATATGTAATTTAAAAAAAAAAACCTTTCAAATAGAGGTTTTTTTTGGCTTTTTTTTTTCTTTCTTTCTTTCTTATCAGCTTTTAAAAAACGTTCCTGACACTGCACAAGGCGCTCTGCTATCTCTAAGAGTTTCTGACTTGGGGATGTGTTTGCCTTTCTTGCCAGGACCTGAAGACCCTTCCAGAATGCCTGAGGAAGGTTCCCCAAAGCAGAACCCACAGAACACTCCGGACCCAGACTTCCCTCACCTGATCAACATGGATGGGCAGTGCCTCTACTGCCGGTACTGGAAGCCCAACGGGACTCCCAAGTAAGTGTTGTTCAACAGTGGGCCACATGGTGGTCGCCCCTGCTGCCCACAGAGCCACCCTCTCAGTGACCTACTTCCTGCATTGTTTCACCCCTGACTACTGTAGTATTAATGAAACTGAGCTTGGCACTTTACCACTTTCTGAAAAATTAAGAAGCAAGCGTTCTTTTTTTCATGATGACAACTGAGACAGTGAATGGTACTGTATAGCAGTTTTGAAAAATTCTGCATGACTTTGGTTTTTGCACAGAAGTTGATTTCCTATTGTACAGGCATTCATTTAAAATCAAACCCAAGTAAGCAAATGCTTAAGAAAACCAAAATGATACCGATATCTGCATATGTCAAGATCTGTAGCTATTTTGACCCTTGTTCTCTATTCCTGTTTAATTCTGAGCCTCCAAAGATGGTATCAAGTGTCATGGGGGGACAGGGTGCAATTCTTATTCACCACTGCCTCCCCTTAGGGATTTGTCTTGCTGTGGGAAGCTGGCGTGGGGACTGCACATAGCCAGACAGCTGGTCTCCTGCTGCTCCACTCTTCCTGGGGGAAGCAGGAAAACCCTGCTTGTTTGTGTTATTCCGAGAAAGACTGTTTGTAGTGACCAGTTGGCCTGGTGACAGGCGGTTTCCTGTCCTCTGTTCCAGGGCAGTGCACCTGTTCTGTAGGCCTCTTGTCTCCTTAGGGGGATGATGTGGATTACGTTTCCCTCTGTATATTGGTAATCTACTACAGCTGTACATTTCTCCTGTGTCTCCAGTAAAGTGCATGTAATTTGGGCAGCTGCACATTAAAAATGCACAAGCTCCAACTCAACGCCACAGCTCCAGGACACTTGTACCACCTTGCTCTATTGCTTTCTTTCTAGGGTCCACTCAAAGTGGGCAGCGGCTGATTAGAACTCCTTCCAGTTTAGGATTTGTTCCTGCGTGTGTGTATGTGTGTGTGTGTGTGTGTGTGTGTGTGTGTGTGTGAGAGAGAGAGAGAGAGAGAGGAGGACAGATACAGTTTGTCAAGCATATGATGTTGTTAGTGTTGTATTCTCACTCTGACTATTGGCCATAGCATTTGGCACCCTGGTTTGATTCTTACCAAATTACTGTATGGTTCACACACAGAAAGAAAACAAGGAATTCAAAGTTGCAATATTCAGTGTGCAGCCCCAAATTTAGGAGCTTTGTTGATTGAATTGGGAGAGTGTCCTAGTTTGGAGTAAATAAAAGAAAGAGGGTGGCTGGGAGTGGTGTGCCTGGCCCAGTTGGCTGCCCTCCCTGGACTGGAGGAGGCTGGCACCCCTGCCTCCACCTTGCCCTGTAGGCAGCTCTGCTTGCCCAGTGCCTTCACTCAGTTTGGAGGCAGCAGCTCAGCCCCAGAGTTGCAGCTGAGCTGTATCCTGGAAGCTGCACCCAACTTGTGGTAGATGCTGAGGGCAATAAGAAGGGAAGGATGGGGAGACTGCAGGGCTATAGGATTTGGAAGAGACATGGATCTGAAAAAGAGATAAGGAAAAGCAGAAAAGGTAAGGGCACAGGCACAAAAAGAAAGAGCGACAGATCCACCAGCATTTGTGACTCATTTGACACTTTGAGTAGAGGGCTTTCTGGAAGAGGATGAGAGGTCGGGCCACCATCTACCTGTCCTGCCTCCACCCCCTTGAGATGACACTAATCATTAGACTCCCTCTGTCAGGGTTGGTTTTTGAAAGCATTTCACAGCTATCCTGACCAGTGGACCAGAGCAGGGTCTTTGAAGTCCCCTGTGGTAACAGGTGTCATTCTGTGGTGCTGGATCTTGAGGGAATTTGAGATCCCAAAGAAGGTGTTTGTGGCAGCCAGTGTGGTGGGGAAGCCGCAAGGGCCCAGGATGGAGGATTGTGCCAACCAGTGTGGAGCTGCTCTGACTCTAATGACAGAGCGACAGCAGCCTGAATGCATGGCTGGAAGGCGCCCTCCCCCCAGTCGCCTGCATGGCATCATCTAGTTTACTTCTGTAGGAGGGCATGTTGGGCTTCAGCTTCACCCTGTTCTGAAACCTTTTTCCCTCCTTATTGTAGTCAGAGCTTTCCCTCACCTAATTCTGCCTCTTGGCTCCAAAGAAAGGGAGCAAAGAGAGGACCTGCCTGGACCCACCGCCATGTGTGCTGTACTGATGGGAGACACGTCTCCTGGTCGCCACCTGCTGTGTCCTGATCTCTGGCAGAGGCCTTGGGCCTTCAGACTCCCCTGGAGTCTGGAACGGTGTGTGTATACACATGTGTCTCTCTTTATTAGTTTGAACTCCAAGATCACCTCAGCAGGTGACTCTAGCAGTAGCTTATGAATGTCAAGTGGTGGCTGCAAGCTGGAAAACTAGCCTAACCTGCTTTCTGAACATAAGCTGTGGCTTTCTAGATTTCAGACTCCTCAGGCTAGACACTGAGAAGGAAGAAGGTGTCTCTTAGATCAGTCATTACATTTGTAAGACCACCAGGATGCTGCTTCTAACAGAGCAGCCTGATCTCTATTCATCCCTCCATTTGGCAATGTCAAAGCAGATTCCCAATCCTCTAGGAGTATTTGTAGCAGCAATAAATATTATTCTACTTACAGTATATGTCATTTTAATTGAATACCAGGTAGGTATGAGGATTGGACTAGACCCTGTACTTACGTGGTCATATTTAATTTTCAAATCTATCTCTGGTAGCCTCACTATTGTGTGCACACACATGCATGTGTGTGTGCTAGGGATTGAACCCAGGGCCTGTGCACTGAGCTCATTCCCAGTTATTTTTTTTTCAATTTTGAAACAGGGTCTTACTAAGTCACTAAGTTGCCCAGTTTGGGTTCTAACTCGAGATCCTCCTGCTTCAGCCTCCCAGAGTACTGATTACTAGCATGTACTGCCATGCACAGAATATTATTATTACTGCTTTACACATGAAGAAAATGAGAACCAAAGTTATAAAGCATCTCATCCTCAGATGAGCCAGGTGCTGGTGGCTGGATTTGCTCTCAGTTCTTTTGACTCGGAGCCAGTTGTCTTTTTAACACTGTACTGAGCATGACAGACTGTGTCTCACAGGTAGTGTTTTCCTGATTAGTCTTTATATTCAGGGTTAGGGAACAGATCACCTCCTAGAGTAAAAACTCCTTCAGTTTTTACTCATAATATAGCAGATGTGGACTGGAGATTAAAGAGGTACCCATTCTGGGGGGAAAATCCTATTATACTTGGAATGACCAGCTACCTCATCAGCTTTGATACGCTGGAATCTTAAAATACTGATTCTTATGTTTAAAAAAAATTCCCACTAATGACTGGCAGAGCCATGCATGTGGGTTTGTTTGACAGGGTCTTGCTATGTAACTTAGGCTGATCTTAAGCTCACTATGTGAACTCAGCCTCCACAATGCTGGGATTACAAGTGTGTGCCACTATCCTCGGCAACATGGGCTTTAGAGTCAGGAGTAATATTTAGTACCTTTTTATTCTACTCACCAAGTAGTCCTTAATCCCTAGAAAGGATGATGACTTCACCGCTGAACTCTTTAGCCATACCCAGAGCAGTTAAGGTGCTTCCAGGCCACTGGGTAAATGGTTAAGTCAAAATGCTGAGCAGTGATGTGATGGGAACAGCTCAAGAAGCCTTTATTTGATTCCTCCTGACTAAGAAGGCTTTGGCTCGTACGAGCTAGAGTTGGTGCTCAGAGGGGACAGTTCATGCCCTTATGTTGAGCAAGGGCTGCCGTGAGCGAGCAATGCTCAGGAGTGGCCTGCGGCCATCATCCCCTCCAGCTTCATCTCCCTACCCACCAGCCCTTCCTCTGGCTCTGCACTTGAGGTCTGGGTGGCCTTCACCTCTGAGGAGCAGCCACGCTATCCTTCCTTTGGTGGCCTCTGTGGTGACCATGGTGTTGAAGAAAGGGGCCTCCTGGGAGTGTGTGAGTTCCCCCAGACATGGCTGCCTTGAAGCACACCGTGGGAGATGATTTCTTTGCGTTTTGCCTGACATTCCCTCCTCCATAGCTGCAGAGACTGGGCAGAGCAGAGTCCCTTCTCAGGCCTGGCTGACCTTGCTTTCCTTTTCTTGGTTACCCGTGGCTTCAGCAAAGTGGTCTCCTCCTCTATGACCCCAAGGCCGTGGCCTTCCCATGACTTCCTCTTGCCAGCCTCCCAGCTTCCCTTGCTGGGCTGTCCTGGACTCAGTGCCGCCCTGTGACCTGTGATTTCAGGAATTTCCGGCCACTCCCTGTTTCCGTGGAGAGGGCTCCCCCAGAGGGGCCAGGTCTGAGTGCTGTTCTTCCCTGAGCCACATTGATCACTTTCTGTGAGGGCCTCTGTGCCATCTGGAATGCGGAGCAGTGCCACCCCAGGCCCCTTCTTCCCATGTGTGCAAATTACCCAGAGAAGAAGCCTTTTATAGGAAGCTAAAATATTTTTCAATGGCACAAAACATCTTCCCTTCCTGCCACTCTCAAAATGTCCTCCTGGAGTCAGCTGCCTGCCTTTCGGGTGTGGCATGGTAGCTCCAGAAGATAAAGGCCCCACCCGGCCATCTGGATCCAGACTCAGGAGATGAGGCGCTCTCACTATGTGACTGGCTGCGATTTCCTCTTCTCTGCCTTCTGGGAATTTACTTCTCTAAGATAAACTTGGCTCCCACCCTCCCTTGGGTTGCAAGCCTGGTATTTTATTTGCTGCTGTTTTTCCTCCCCACTTTGGGTTGGTTAAGCATTCATGGGACCTTCACGGGTCCTGGCTTTGTCTCTGAACAGAGTCCAAGGAAGTCTCCCTAAAGAGGACCTCGCCTTGCCCCACTTGTTCTTGACTCATCCTGGTGAGGAATTTCAGGAAAGGCAAAGGCAGTTCATTAGGCGGAGACAGACTGAAGTAGAGCCTGGCTTTATGACCAGGGTCCAATGCAAGCCATTTGCCTGGGTCTGCAGTTTAGAGCTGTGGTATCCAGCCTATTCATCTGATTACTGTTTCTTTGAGAAAGGGAGCCTGGAATTTACAAGTTTATAGTATCACATGAAGCACAGGCTGACATCATGGGTTTAGTTTATCTTTAAAACTCTTAGGAATCTAAGAATGAGCAGCCTGGAGCAAAGGGGCCCTGAGGTGAAAAAGACTGGATCTCCAGTCACTTTGATTTTATCCTAAAGCTGTAGTTATCTCAGAATTACAGTTTAAAATGTATAAGTTCCTTGCCTCCTTTCTACCTGTATTTTATTTTTTTCTATCATACCTCCCCTAGAGAGAAGGAACGGAAAGTGATAGTTCCATCCTTCCATGCAGCCCTTCCGAACTCAGCACCGGTTCTTGACAGCCTGATGTCCTCAGTGCCGCCGGTTGTGTCCAGCTGGGCCAGCCCCCAGGTCCCAGCCAAACAAGCAAGCAAGGCTGCCTTTGTTGTCTCCTCAGCCTCAGCCCGGCTCCCACTCAGCACCTCTGCCTGGCTCACCCTGCCTCCTCACACCAACATGGTGCAAAGACCCTGACCCTACCAGTGCAAAAGGAGCTCCCTGTGGCAGCATGTGGGTAACAGCCCTGTCACTGTGGACAAGGGAGGAAAGAAGACAGTGACTCCCAGGTGTCTCACTGACAGGGAAGAACTGAGCTGGTGCCCTCCACAGACACAGGGAGCTTATTCTCTGCCAGGAGGTGCTGAGTGGCTCTGAGGCAGTGAGGATAAGGGGCCACAGACACTGTGGGACATCCATTGGAGAAGTCCTGAAATGAACCATAGGACAGATGGGAGACAGAGATGGATTGCCACAGCCCAGTATGACCAGCAAACTGAAGATCACTTCAGATGCCACTGGGAAAATATGAATTAATATTAATCACAAATGACTTCTCTAAAGATAAAGACTCATGAGTTCCACTTCCTGCCCCCCCCATAGAGAGTCAGAAATTAAGCATCTTTCAGTTGTACCTGCACCTGTAATTTCACAGATTTCATCCTTAATTCTGAAAAAAATGGACCCTACTATGTCTGTCCTGGCAGTAACATTATTTAAATTGGATTCCACCTCTTAGTAGCCCCTCTATTCTCTTGTCTATTTTAAGCATCTCCAAAAGTTTCTTTCTCTCCTGTGGAGCTGGTCTTTCTCCGGCTGGTACTTTCGCCTCTGTGATTGCATAGCAAACTATCTTATTTTTAAATAGGGCATCTCTTCTTCTTCTTCTTCTCCTTTTTTTTTTTTTTTTAAAGACTTTGAATAGCAAAGATCTTTTGATGGCAAGAGGGAAGGCCGGCTGCTATTCTTGCAGTTGGTTTTTCCAACAGCTTCGTTAAGGGATAATTTCTTCCACTTGCTCTAAGAATGTTCTGCAGATACAAATCTGGCTTTGTTCTGCAGCAGAGGGTAAGAAGCAAAATAGCAAAATCAGCCACTTCTGAATAGCACCCCTTATCTACCCTGATGTGCTTATCAGCACCTTTTTAGGGTTAGGTCTTAATCCCAGATGCACTTTGCCCATGAATACAAACCAAACTGTTGGTCATTGTATACACAGGGGAATGGGCAGGCGTTAGTGGCTCGAATGTGACAGCTGAAATCACAAGATGACCCTTGTCCCATATTTTAGGGTCATCCAAGGTTCTTGTTGGTGGGAGGCTCTTTTCATTCCACATGTTCTTGTCTCTAGGGTGTGGGGGTGGGGCTGCCCTGGTGGTCACGGAGGAAAACTGGATGACATTGTTTTCTGTGTTTGGGAGCTACATGCAAGGCTGTGTGCAGCAGGGCTCGCTCCGCTTGCAGCTGCTTTGAGCCCTTATCCACAGCTGTTAGCTGATGGGCCACACTGTTCTTGGGCACCTGTTCTTGGCACCTTGTCAGGGAACCGTCTTGTGTCCTGTGATGAAAAACCACCCATCATTTTACCCAAGAAGTACATGCTCTGTATTTCTTGGAGTCACAGCTCCACAGACATTCAGAAAGGAAGGGGAAGGATGAAAGATGAAGGAAAATATAGAGGCAGGCAGGAAAGAAAAAGGTGACAAGAAGGAAGTAAGGAGGGGGAGACAGAAGGAGAGAGACAGGAAGGAAGACCAGAAGGAATTGGACCCTTGGACAGTCGCTGTAGAAGTCAGAGGGAAGAGTCCTCAAGAAGCTAAAACCAGAGATTCCATCTGACCCAGCTATTCCCTTAGGTATCTTCCCCCAAAGAGATCATGTCACTGACCCATGCATGTCCACATTTGTGCAGCACAACTCAAAATAGGTAAATCTTGGAAGTGACCTGTATGTTCATCACCAGATGAATGGGTAAAGGAAATGTGCTATTTACACACCATGGAGTATTGCTCTGCCATAAAGAAGGATACACTTGAGTCATCTGGGAGGAAATGAATACCCTCAGGGCCATAGTGTTAAGTGAACTAAATCAGATGCACAAGCTTAAATATCACATGGTTTCTGTAATATAAAAACACAAAGTATAAACAAAGATCAAAATGAAGAATAGATAACAGGAAATAGAGAGGTAGATCTTTTGCAAATAGAAAGAAGACCAAGAAGTAGAAGGGAGAAGGGAACATAAAAGAACAGAGATGTGTTATGTACTGTACCAGCCCCCCAAGAGGAATGTGATCATCATGTACTACACATGTGGACAGAAAGGAAGCAAGAGATGAGGCAGGGGGAGGAAGAGGAAAAAAGGGGAAGAAAGAAAGACAAGCATCAGGGTGTTGCTGCAGTTGGTGGTTTTGCCCTGATCTTGGGGATATCTGGAAGGCACAGGATGGCACTTGGGGCTCAAGGCTGTGACCCTTTGAGTAGAGTGGGTTTGGGAGTTCATGCACTTTGCTGGGAAGGAGGATTGACCCAGGCTCAGCATGGAGGAGAGTGTGAGCTCCAGGCTCTGGGTCAGCTTCCCACTGTCCCGATTCAAAGACTGTGGCTTGGTGGTGCATATTGTTTGTCCACGTCACATTTCTCCTCCATCCTGTTTCTTAGGAGCAGCTCTTGTCTACCCTTCTTATTAACTGAACTTAGAATTCAACCTTCTCAGCAGGGCTGGGAAGAGATCTGAAGTCTCCAATTCCCTCTGTCCCCGCAAAGCCATTTGCCTGTGTCTCCAAGTGGGTGGTTCCAGTGGGAGTCAGTGTGCAGACACCTTGGTAGTGCCCGCAAAGGCTGGGCAGTAGAGGCTTGAGAAGAGAGGTTGGGAGCCAGGGGAGTGTGAAAGGAGGAGCAGGTTGCAGGAGGGGGGGGCAGGAGGCCTCTAGGGAAAAGGAAGTCTAAGTAGGGATCAGGAGCCCCCAAGTATAGAAGAGGGAAGAGGGGATGAGGATGGAAAGAAAGATGGAGGGAGATGAGGGACTGCAAGGACCAGAAAGCCAAGCAGGAGCAGAGAGGAACTGGGGTAGCCTGAGCTGGACCCCTAAGAGGAGCCCCAGTCACTGTTGGTAAGGTGTAGGATCACAGGGAAGTCTCTTGTCAACCTGTGCTTCAATTTTCTCTTCTTTAAAATGAAGAATCCTGGCACCTTGCCCAGAATGGTTCTGTGAGTTCTGTGTGCTGAGGTGCCCTGGGCACGTGGTCATTACAGCGAAGGGTCTTCTTTGGCCACTTCTCCTGCTGGCTGGTCACCTTCTGTGTGATTCACCATCACACCACTTCCCTCTGCCCTGCTGGTGGAGGTTGGTCACCTGGGTCCCATGGCCCTTGCTCCTCCCAGATTTCAGGTCACATGAATTTTAGTCTTAACAGTTAAAGCTAACCTTTATTCAGTGGGATTTCAGACTCCACCATGAACTTTAGGGTTTTTTTGTTTTTTTGGTTTTTTTGCTATGCTGTGTACAGAAAAAGCCAGAGGAAGGACTCAGTGATGAAATTCCTTTTAAGATAGAATATGGTGTAATTAGACACTGTTTTTAAGTGAAACTTTACTGACGGTAGACCGCAGTAAATTTTTTGTGTGGCAACTTTTTTTTTTTTCTTCTTGTTACTGGGGGTCAAACTCTGGACCTTGCATTTGTCAGGCAGGAGCTTATGCCATCGAGTTATCTCCCTGGCCCTTTAAGTGGTAACTTTTTAACTAAATTAAATTCATTAACTCATTCCAATTTTGGCACAGGGTCTTATTCTGTAATCGGGCTGGCTAGAATTTGCCTCCTCCTGAGTTCTGGGATTACACATGTGCACAATCACACCTGTCTTATTTCAGTAGACACACAACAGTGTTTATGGAGCACAGTATGATAACTTGATGTGTGTGTATATAGCATGTAGTGATCAAATCAGGAGGAGTAACACTTCCAGTTCCTTAAATATTGATTGTTTCTTTGTGTTGGGAATCTTCCAATTCCTCTCATAGTTCTTTATAAGATATGTAATAAGTGTTTGTGAGCTGTAGCTGCCCCACTGTGCTGTAGAACACTGGAACTTATCTCCTACCTGTGCTTTGGTACTTGCTGTCCCGAGCCTGTCCCTCCCCCACCTTCTTAGCCTCTGGTGAGTCCAGTTCATGGCTGCTCAGTGCACCGAGCAACCATACTGTGCCATAGCCAGAGCGCCAGGTGCAGGAGGCCCCTATACCCCAAGGTAGCTGGAGGCAGAGAGGAAGGAGGAAGGTGCCAGTATTCCCCTCAAGACCTTGCTCCCTCATGACTTTACTTCCTTCTCACTAGGCCTCACTGCCTAAAGGTCCCACTTCAGGCTAGAGACCAAGCCTTTAATCTTGGGGGAGGAGGAGCACTTCCGACTCAAGAGGAAAGGGTGAGGTGAGAGTGAGCTCTGGATGGGAGGGGGAGTCGCATGACCGGAAGGAAGCTCAGGATGGGCTGGGGCGAAGTCACGTGACCGGAAGGGAGCTGGGACCTGACAGGCCCCAGTCACACCTGTGTGTGGTGTCAGGTTCACCTGGGTTAGAAGGTCAGGTGGCTAGCCCAAAGGCCGTGTGCAAAGAAGGCCAAAAGAAGACACATTTCATGGCCATTTGAAAACTCTACCATGGAGGGCAAAGACCTTGTACTGAGAGCCGCTGTGGTTGCCCAGGCTGCCTCTGGGCAGGCAACAGGACCCCTGAATCTGGAGTTAGCAACACCCAGGTAAGAACATTCCTTGTAGTACTTGAGAGCAGGTGGCTGAGCTTTAACCAACTTAATCTGAACACAGAGCACAGCAGGTAGAAAAGTGTATGCACGTAGGCGTAGCAGAACAGCAGGTGTTTCCCGTTTTTAGCCTACAGTCAGCACGGACACCAGAATGTGGAGGTGGAGTCCACTTCCTTTTTCTGATTCAGGGGTGGTAGTTTGACAGGTAGCAGTTGACCCCAGGGGAAGGTCCACACAGCAGGCCCATAGGAGGCTGCATCTCTCACATGCCCAAGCTTGTTCTGAGCCTTTGTCTATATCCAGTTCAGTTGAGTTGCCGCCTTGGAAGATGCCTCTGCACATTTTCAGGGAGGCTGTACCAGGCATGGTGGGAGTTTGCCTGTGAGCATGGCTAATCCTGCACTGGGGTCAGGAGGAAGTGGGGGAAAGGGAATGGTTAGGTGACCATAGGCTGAGTCTTGAGGTTGAAAAGGGGCCATCTAGGCAAGAGGGAGCCACTTTGTACAGGAGGCAGGGGAAATACCCTACTCTCTGAAAATGACAAGGGATCTTGGAAAACTGGAGTCTCAAGTGCATCTAGATGAGTTGGGAACAGCTGGCCTGGGAGCCTGGCTTGCATTGGCTTGGTATGTAATCCACCAGGGCCACTGTAACACAGTATTACAGGCAAGGTAGCTTCAACAACAACAACAAATATATTTTCTCACAGCTTTAAAGCATGGATGTTCACAAAATGTCACAGTATGGAAAAGGCTCCCCAAAGCCCATGTGATAAAGGCTTAGACCTGATCTATGCCAGTTAGGAGGTGATGATAGCAACGTTAAGGGAGGGGAGGGGTTCCTTGTAAAAGGAAGCTAGATCACTGGTCGTGTTGCCTTGAAGGGGATACTGGGATCAGCCTTGTCCTGCTTCTGCCCTTCCCAGTTGCCAGGAGGTGAGCAGTTTTAGTCCACTGCAAGTCCCGCCGTGATGCTTTCTGCTACCACTAGCTCAGAATGATAGGGCCAAGTAACCATGGCCTGAAACCTCTGAAACCATGAGCCAATTTAACTTTTCCTCCTGTGAGGTCATTGTGACAGCCCAGAACATTTGAATAATCTAGGGCTCCATATGGCTGAATCTCTGTACTTGGATGTAGCTCCAGCCCTCTTGCAACTGGGCCTCTTTCTTTGTGGCTGCCCCAGCCTATGTGCAGATATTGCACATCCATCCTTTTCTGTGGTGTCTGACTGTGCAGGCCATCCTATCTGGGTAAGCCCAGCTGATCCAAGGGCAGCAGCAGACACAAGATGTCAGCACACCAGAAATAAAATGTCATTCCAAAGTGAGCACCCCGTGCTGGCCCAGTACCTGTCTTTTCTGCTCTTTTTATTTTTGCTTAAGTCTTGTCTCCAGGGAGTGGTCAGAGTCAGAGATTCTGACCCTACCCAGGATCATCTTCAGCTAGTGCCAATGAGACCCAGCTATGGCCAGTGAGACATAGGAAATGTGTGGAAGGTTCTGCTCCATGGTGAAAGAGGAGAGAGAAGGTTGGGATGGTAGCACGTGCCTGTAATGCCAGCATCTGGAGACAGAGGCAAGAGGACTGCTGTGAGTTTGAGGACAGCCTGGACTACGTAGTCAGTTCATGGCTAGCCTTGACTACATAGCACAATTCTGTCTCAAAAAAAGAAAAACAAATAAAATGAGATCTTTTTCTCCACTCTCCCCATTCTTTTCTTTACTTCCTGGCTTGGAGTGGGTGGGGTCAGATGCTCATAGCTATAAATAAATAAATAAATAAATAAATAAATAAATCCCATCTTGCAAGAATAGAGGGAAAGGGCTGACCAGTTAGCTCAGCAGAATAAAGTGCCTGTTTAGGTAGATGCAGGGACCGAGTTCCATCCCCCGTGAGTTCCATCCCCAGTATATGTGCCAGCCTCTCCCCTAGGGCACGCTGAGATGACTGAGACTGGGTGTAGTGGCCTGTGCCTGTAATCCGAGCACTTGGAATGCTGAGAACAGGAGGATCACTATGAGTCTGATCTGTATAGTAAAACCCTGTGACCCTGTACTAAATACATTTTTTAAAAAATCAAGGAAAAGGCTCAGGTCCTGATGAGACTGTGGAACCCACCTTGGGTCTGCCTGCAGAACAGACTTGGGCTCCTGCGAGACAAATCCGTATCTGTACATCTCAGCTGCCATTTGCATTCTGATTGTTCCAAAAGATGGAGGAGGTGGGTGGGAAGATTTGGGATGAGGGTTTGATCTGAGAGGACCAGGGCAGACATGTAGGAGTGTGTGGGTAAGAGGACAGGCACCCAGAGCACGTATCATCCCCTAAGTAAAGGCACTGGAGATGTAGGAGAGCAGTGGGAGATGGAGCGTCTGTCTTGGAGACTACAGGTATGAACTCTGAACAGCCCCTTGGGATCATGTGGGAAAGCCTGGCTGAGGATGCATCCTGCCTCAAGAAAGCAGAGCGAAGAGGTGTTGAGAGGAAAACCAGATCAAGGCCATGTGGTGTTACCTCTAGAATCTGAGCATCGCGGTGTTGTGAGCCCTGAGTGTGGGCAGTATCCTCTGTCACAGTGGGGGAAATCATCATGAATCTGGATATGGTCTCCTTGGTGGAAAATTAAAATTAAAGCAAAAACAAAATAGTAAGATGATTTGGGCCAGCGAGATAGCTCAGTGGTCTAAAGCACCTGCTTAGGCAAACTTAGACAACTGCAGGGACTGCGGTTTGATCCTGGGCTCCACATGCTGCACCAGTCCCACCTCCAGGGCAGGCTGAGCCAGCCATAACATAAATAAATAAAAGTTAAAAAAAATATGAGCCAGATGAGAGCACAAATTGATGAAATAGAGAATAGAAAAGCAAGAGAAAATAAACTAATCAAAAAAATTGGTTGATAATGTCAACAAAATCAACAGACCTTTAACTAGATTGATTAAGACAAAAAGACTCAAATTACTAGAATGAAGAATGAAAGAAAGACCTTATTACCATTTTTTCAGAAATAGAAAGGATTATAAAGGAAAACTATGAGCAAGTAATAACACTGAATTAGTAAGCAAAGAAAAAACCTACCACAAAGCAAACTGGGACCCAGATGGCTTCACTGTTGAAAACTCTCAAACGTGTTGCAAAGAATTAATATGAATCCTATCACCTAAAAAGAAGAAAAAAACACTTCCCAAGCCATTTGAATTAACCAATATTACCTGGATATCCAAAATAAAGACATCATGAGAAATCTGTAGATCAATATCTCTCATGGATATAGGTGCAAACATCCACATAAAATACTATAAAATATACTAAATATATTATGTATGTATGTATTTATTTATTTATTTATTGTCTTTTTGAGACAGGGTCTTGCTATGCAGTTCAGGCTGGCCTTGAGCTCGCTTTTGTAGCCCAGGCTGGTCTCGAACTCGCACCGATCCTCCTGCCTCAGCCTCCCAAGTGCTGCGATTACAGGCATGCGCCACCACACGTGGCTCAAATATATCTTTTAAAACCCTGTGGATTCATAGTGATCCTGGTGTCTCAACATCCCCAGCACTGGGATTATAGGGATGTCCCACAACATCTGCTTTTGGGGCTGGCAAAGCACACCCCAGGTTCCAGGGTAGGCACAGTATGTGGTACCTTGGATTGAACCTGGGTCCTTGCATTTGCCAGGCGGGTGCTTAGACTGCTGAGCTATCTCCCTAACCCAAAAAAATCTCTTTTCTGATAGAAAGGACCTCCCTTAGCCTGACAAAACAGCTACAAAAACCTCACGCCTAGCATCCTCCCTAATGGATGCTTTTCCACCATGATCAGGAATAACACTGGCTGTCTATCTCACCCCTCTGTATAATTAGTACTAAGGGAAGAAGCACCTGAAGGTTCTGTGATATCAGTTATACTAAAAATAGAGTCATGAGGGAAATATTAGAAATGTGGATTGTAGACACCTCTAGGTTTTGGAATCATGTTGAATATTTCTCATCTTACTCTTTAGATTTTGCTATATGTACAACATTTTCCAAAATAACCAATTTGGGGAATTATTTATACCTGAGTCAAGCCTTGAAATCTGATAAAATTTGAACAAAAAGGAAGTAGGGTCCAGAAAAGAGGGTCGGACAGCACTTGAAGCCCCAGTGGGGATGGAATAAATGCTTGAAGCACCTGCAGTGAGCTGGAAAGGGCCTTGTGTGCCTGTGTGGACTTGGGCAACAGGAGATCCCTGAGGCTCCTTTGGTGGGAGGATGTGGTAGTTAATGCAGGGACAGGAACATATAAAGGCAGAGAGAGTAGCAGGAAAAAAGTGTCACCAAATGAACAGAGAAGGCCACTAGAGCATAGCTCCTGAAGGTCAGCAGCTGGCCTGGACATCTCCTTCCCTTCCTTACTTGGTAGCCCTAGCTACAAAGCGGGGAGCTTGGGAGGAGATTGCTCAGGGGGTGTCTCCTTTATAGCACCTCTTCCTATAGCTCTTCCCAAAATGACTTCAGAATCCCCTGAGAAAGATGGGGCTGGATATCAGCAGCAGCTTCCAGAGCCTAAGTAAAGTGGGCCTGGGTTTCCTGTAAAGTCGGCAAGGGAACAAACAATATACATAGCTATAACCGTTCATCTAGCCATCCACTCACCCATCCATCCACCCACTACTCTAACCCATCCAACTATCCACCCATCATCCATCTGTGTATCTATCCATCTATTTTTTAATCTGTCAATCGACTTTTCCATTTTTAATTGACTTATCCATCTACTCACCCTCAGTCCATCCAGCTATCCATCCATCCTTCTGTCTTTTAGCCCATCCCCCACCCATGTTTCGTTCAAACATCCATCCATCCATCTTCTAATACATCCACCCACTCATCCATTATAGTTTTTTAAAAATCTTATTTATTTATTTATTTGGTACAGGGTGTCACTATGCACTTGGTCTCATAGTGATCCTCCTGTCTCAGCCTCCCCAGTGCTGGGATTACAGGCATGCCCCATCACTCCCAGTTTTAGTGGCCTGGGGCTGGCACAGCATGTGGTACTGGGGATCGAACCCCAGTCCTCGTTCTTGCCAGGCAGGCGCTTAGAACACTGAGCTATTTCCTCAACCCCTATCCATTGTATTGTTTAATTCAACAAATATTTCCTGTGCACCAACTCTATGACAGGCTTTGTGCAGGACCATGGAGGATGGAGAAATTTTTAAGACCTCGGAGCCACTGCCTTCCAAGGGTGTGAGGGGAGAGGCAGGCAGCAAGCCACAAGAGTATGTGTGAGAACTGCTTTAGAAAGTGGCAAGTACAATGGGAGAAGTGTGCTGAAAGTGAGGGGCAGGATTGTGAGGGGGGAGTAATGGCAATGTGTCTTTCACTGTAATACATTCTTGTAGTGTAGATATTTACCACAGTTTTCTATCACAGGTCATATGTGTCTTATATTGGTTTATAACAATTTCTACTTAAGCCTGGATCAGCTGTGGACAGGGAAAGCAAGCTGATCTGAGGAAGGCTCACGTCTGTGTCTGCTGCGTTGCCTCACTTCTCTGACTCTCACAGCACCCGTGGCTGGTTAGCCTCGCTCTTGTTGTTTGTTTGCTGTAGAAACCGAGTCTCGGAGAGCCACGCGCTCATGAATGGCAGGGTCAGGACTTGAGCTGGAGTCTGTTTGCTTTGAAAGCACCCTTCACACTCAGCACACAGCTCTGCCTAGGAAGCATTCACAGACCCATCCATAAACCCAGTTGTGTGCAGAATCGAGTTAACCTGATGACCTTTGGGCAATAGACATGACAACCCATCCTGCAGATGAAAAGAGCGAGGCTTGGAAAGGCTCTGTGCCTGAGGTCCCGTGTATAGGAGCAGTGGGGTCTGTGATGTGGTCCATGCTCTGTCCACCCTCACACGTGGGAGCCCCGCACAGCTCTGCTTATGCCAGTGCTGCTGCAGCTGCCCGTTTGGTCATCCACAGCTCTGTGGCCTCGCTGTGTCCATAAGATGGTGGCCATTTGCCCAAATGCATCGCTGTGCTGCTGTCACCTCTCCTAAGTCCCAATAAATTCCTGATCAGTCATTGCCATCCGCTTGGCATTTCACCACCCAGAAGAACTCGGAGCCATCTGCAGCCTTGAGGAGTTCATGCTGTTCTCCTTCCAGGAAAAAGAGAAAAAAACACCATGATGTTACATAAGATGAAGCCAGCCGCTCGTATAGGAAGGCTGGGGCCCGCTCCTCCACGAAAAGAGACTCCCTATTTGAGCAGCTCTACCTCTATTTCCTGGTGTGTTCTGGTCCAAAATAGCACTGCAGCTGTCTTTTTAAGCAGAATCTTTACAAGAGCTCATGCCATCCCTGTGTTGCATAGGCTTGTCCTCCCCAAGATCCTCTTGGGCTGGGAGGGTGGGCTTGCCCATGATGCTTCGCTCCCCAGTCTGTCAGATGTTTTGTCCTCTTTCCTCTAGTGGGGTTGGGAGTGCCCAGACCCCCAGGAACTTGTACTGCTGCCTCCAGGGAAAGCTGGCCCAGCCCAGTGATTGCCATGTCTCCCTAATAGAACAGGCCCTTCTTACTCCACACTCATTTTAGGATATTTTACTCCATTGTTGCAATAAAGCCAGCTGTCGTGTGTGTGTGTGTGTGTGTGTGTGTGTGTGTGTGTGTGTACGTGTTCATGTTCATGATAAAACCCTGGAAATTAAGGTAAAACGATAGGACCACTGGCCGTTCTAGGACCATGACTGTGAGTATACACTGAGAAGTCAGAAAGCACCCCACAGATGAGCCCACTGAATCCCTTGGCTGCACAGTGGGGAAACTGAGGCACAGAGGGCTTGGTTCACTCTTGCCCTGGTGGAGATGCAGGAGCCAGTGACTGATACTAGGGATGAGTGTGCAGAAGCAATCTGCTGACGTTCGGGTGGCCAGGATAGCTTTGAGTGGAGGTGATGCTTGAACTGGCCTGGGATGAGCACGTGCTGGCTGATGACAGACAGAGAGCTGGGGTGAGGACTGTCCACCTCACTGTCTGGTGCAACAGGGCTTTCTGGCTTTTCCTGTGAAATCATTTTGCCCTGGCCCACTCTTTCTAGTTGTTTCTGTCACACAGCCCCAGGTTCTGTCTCTCAGACCTGTACTGCTCACCTGCCACCTCTACGATGTTTTTCTGTGGCTATTTTATTTCATATTTTTTCTCCTTAGTTTTTTTTTTAATCAGCTCTCTTTCTTTTTTACTTTCAATCTATTTTAAGAAGAGAGTTTATCCTAGCACATGACACCAGACACCAGTGTTCCACTGCACACTGTAAATAGGTGACCAGGAGAAGAGAACAAAATTGCAGTGCTGGATTCCAGTTCCGTATGGGGACTGGCCAGAAGCCTCATGCCTGGGGCCTCTCAGTACTGAAAGGGGAGACGAGGTGTGTGAGGCAGATCATCCTTGAGCTGAGGCTGTCTCTTATGTACCCAGGGATTGGCATGGGATGAGCCAGGGATTATATAACATTTTCCTGGTGTGCTTTGATGTCATTTGATTCAGTGGCACCAAACCCTGTTAACACATCCTGAGCAAGACTGGCTAAGCACATCTTACAGCTGAGAGACTCCCTGTTCTGTACAGCAGAATTCTTCATCACACAGCTAGGAAATGCAGAGGGCTTTGCTATCTTTCTAGCTCTCTTCAGAAATACCTTCTGCCCTGATAATACACACATGCCCTTCAGAGGCAGTATGGGAGCTGCGTTATCTTTGCCCACAGAGCCCGCTCCATAAGAAGGCATCCCAGATGGCCTGCGTACTGCCCGTGGTCGGTTGTGAGGTTGGCTGGTGCCTAGGAGAGCTTAGGAGGCAGCTGGGAACCAGATCTCCTTTTTGTGTCTTCAGGTGGCTGGGAGATGGGCATCCATGGCCTTCCCAGCACAGCAAAAAAAAGACCCTCAGCTTGGCACTGAGGGCTCCCACTCTCCTGAAGGCTGGTTAGTCCACCAGCATCTGGTCCTGGGCCGTACTTTTCCAGATCCTGGATCAGCTCTGAGGCACTTCATTAATGGATCAGCCTACGACTCACACTGTTCACAGACCATTAGTGATTTCCCAGAAGGCTAGTTCCAAATATTGATTCAGTGAGCCCCGAGGTGCCCTTTGGCTGAGGAACCTCTTCAGCTGGGGAGAGATTCTGCATACTGATGAAGGGGCCTTCAGCTCCCTGCCTCTTATGGTCCAGAGCTGCTCTTCTGGGAGAAACAAATCACTCCAGGAGGTGGCAGCCCCCCAAGCACAGGGCATTCATTGGAGGCAGAAGCTATCTGGTGGTGGAGGAATCATCCTTTCCACACAAGTTTCTAGCCCAGTTTGGGGAGGGCAATTATCCATCCACTTGCCTGGAACTGACATGTCTTCTGCACCTCTAGGAGACTGCAGGAGGAAGGGGAGATGAGAGGGTAATTAAACCTAATTAGAGCACCCAGGATGTCAGCTTCGCTCATTATCCTAGCATTTTGGGCACAAGGATTGTGGTGCTGCTCCCACTTGCTCTGTTTTATTGGCAGCAACCAGATATTCCCGTGGGGAAGGGGGGTTTTCTCTGGTCAAACTATTTCTTACCTTTACTATTAGTGCATATTGACAGTACACGCCATTTCCATTCCCAGCGTGCAGTTGGTGCAGGTACACAGAGCATCTCAGTGCCTTTGTCCCCACTCCCCTAACCTCTTGGTCCACTTCCCATTGAAGAAAGATCTATTTCCCTTTTCCTATTATCCATCTTTTATTTTGTTCTTTATAATTTGGGTTTCTCATATAAGAGAAGCCATGTCACATTTGAGTTTGTGTGTCTGATGTATTTCACTTAACATTGTGATCTGATGGCACATCCATTGTCCTACAGATGGCTAAAGTTGTGGCAGAGTAGTGCTCCATTGTGCGTAGATACCACATTTTCTTTATGCATTCATCTGCTGATGGACATACAGGGCTGTTTCCAAGTTTTTGTTTGTTTGTTTTGTGAAACTAGGGATTGAACTCAGGCCCTTGTGCTTGCCAGGCAAGCGCTTATTCTACTGAGCTATCTTCCCAGCCCCAAGATTTAACTTTTGTGAGCTATGCTGCTATAAACATGGGCATGTGTGGATCTCTGTAATAGCTATAGCTCTTTCAGGAAGATACACACAAGGGGAATGGCTGGTTCAAATGGAATTTCTAGTTTTAGTTTTTTGACGATTCTCCACAATTATTTCCATCGTGATTGTACTAGTTTACACACTGTAGTAGCCCTGCCCTCTGCAGCCTCACCTGCACTTGTTGTTATTCATTTTTTTTTAAATCTTTTTTTTTTTTTTTTTTTTTTGTATTTTAGGGACGGGGTTATATGATTTCTTGATGGTGATTGTCCTTTCTGAGATAAAATAGAATCTCAGCATTGTTTTAATTTGCAGTCTCATGGGCAACTGTTGTGTATGTGGGCCTCCTGCCCCATGTTGTGATGCGCCTATGCATCATGTGACTGTATCTCTTATACTTCTTCCTTGCAGTACTGAGGATTGAACTCAGAATCTTAACACTTAGCTACATCCCCCGCCGCTTAATTTTTTTTTTTTTTTCACTTTGAGACTGAGTATTGATAAGTCACTAAATTGTCCAGCCTGGGCTTAGACTTGCAATCTTCCTGCCTCAGCCTCCAGAGTGCTAAGATTTTAGGCCTGCACCACCACACCTAGTTCTCTTAAACTCTTTATGTTGTTGCCTTAAGTTTTCAAAACTTTTTATATTTTATGTTTTGCTTTTCTAACTGACATATTGCATTGTGCATATTTATGGGATTCCATGTGATGTTTCAATAATGTTCACATCAGGATATGCAGTGGTACCTCTGTTCATGAACTTAACTCATTCTGTGACTCTGGGGGAAATGGTTTTAGTTGTGTTTGTTGCCCAATACAGAGTTAGCAAATGAAAGCAACATTTTTCAAAATTCTTCTGTTTGTGAACCAAATTGTTTATAAACAGAAACATCTGTGAACTGAGGTATTACTGTGTTCTCAAGCATTTATCACTTACTTGTGGTGGAAACATTATAAATCCTCTTACTAGCTTTTTAGAAGCCCACAGCACATTATTGTTTGTTCCCCTGGACCATAGAGCACAAGAGCTTGCTCCTATCTGTTCTAACCAGGTAGCTGTGCTAGCTCTTAAATCCTTAAAGGCCAGGCTCTCTGGCACTCTGGGGACAGTTCTGTGTTGTGAGGATGGGGCAGAATATCCCTGCATGCTCCCCAACGTGTGTATCTGCACTGTGTTTAACACAGCCCGAACATGGGCATTTGCTAGTTATTCTGCAGCTCCTCTGCAAGGAGAGGGACTTTATGTAACTCATCATATACATTGGAGAGCTTAACCCAGTTCCTGGTCGACACAGAGCCCTCTGCATCTGCTTGCTAAGAGAGAAACCGAGAACTGAGAACCTGGGGTCCCGAGCGTAGGTCCTCCCCCATGTTTCTGTTGGGCCTGGCTATAACCACAGCAGCCTTCTGACTGCTTTCATTGAGCCTCATTCCTGGGAGAAAATATACTTAAGTATCATGTAATGAAATCCATTAATATATAAATAAAATAAGTATAATATCCCTAAATATATTCTTTATATGGTATGTGAGTGTAGTGGGGCATGCCCTCCCAGCTACTTGGGAAGCTGAGGCAGAAGGATTACAACTTTGAGGCCAGCTTGGCCAACTTAGCAAGACCCTATCTAAAAATAAAAAATAAAAATTGCTGGGGATATACCTCAGTGCAAAGGCCTTGCATACGTATGCATACACCTTATGTATGCATGCACATCTCATGAATTTTTTTTAAGTAAGTAATGCTCTGGGAAACATGTAAACATCTCTACAGTGTCCCTTTTTAATTAGTAACTGTCCTGGTCTGTCTTCTGTTGCTAGTAATACAATATCACACACTAGGCAAATTATATTAAAAAAAAAAAAATAGGTTTGGTTTGGCTGGAAGTCCTGGCTGAAGATGCAGGCCTTGTCTGGCGCAGGGGAGTCTTGAGCAGCATGTCCCGCCTGCCCTAGGGTTGGGGAGTGCATGTGTGGTTGTGTCCTGTAGGCTTGTTCTTTCTGGGAAGCCACCAGATCCAGTTCTGGGGACTCCACACTGATGACTCTGTCAACTGTAATCCCCTTCCTAAGCCTGCACCTCCAAACTCCACCACCTCTTCACACCTCACAGTGGGAGTCACATCAGCTGCCTGCAAGCCCTGGCTGCCCATGCAGCTCTCCTTCCTCTTTGCCATCTACCCTGCTCGTTTCTCAGTTCCAGGCCAGGCAGCCCTGGAGGACCCAAGCTGAGCTTAGAACATGGAGATGAATCTCAAGAGTTTCTTGGGATCCATCAAGGATGACAAGGGGACAGCCCAGTGGGCAATTCTTACTGCTGAGCTGGGATTTTGCATGGAAATGGATGTCAGAACAGCAGGGTCAGTCATGGCAGGAAGACACTAGCTAACTGTGGTGGAGAGGGACCAACTTCTGGATCAGGATGAGCAATTGCATGTGGTAGGCTTCTGGGCTCCCCTGGCAGGAAAATATGTTGATCAATAGGGTGGTAATCAGAGTGGTGAGCTTTGCTGTGCACCATCTCTGTCGGTTCTCACTGCAGCTCCTGTGATTAGTCCCATTTCCTGGATGAGGAAACAGAAGTTTAGTGACTTGGCTAAAGTCACAGTCAGAGAGGAACAGAGCTTGAACCTAAACCTAGGTGAACTGGCTCCTCCATGCTGAAGGATCTTAGTAAGAGCAGTCTCATTTGTTAAGATTCAAGCAGAGTGTCAGAGCAAAGAGACCTCAAAGTAGCTTTAATAAGACAGACACAGATTTCCCTCATTTAGCAGCCCAGAGGTGAGCAGTCGAAGTGGGTAGGACCCCTCAGTTCCCATAGTCAGCCAGGAAGCCTGGTCCTACCCATCATGTTGCCACTGTCTGGTGGGCCCTAGCCAGTAATAGGCTGGTCATTGCCTCTCTGTGTCCCAGAAAGGAAAAAGAGAACTGGTCTAGGCAAGCAGAGCGTTGGGAGCAGGTATCACAGAAATCACGCACATTTCTTCCACTCTTGCTCCACTGGCATAACTCAGGCCACCCTTAGCTGCAAGGAAGGCTGAGAAGTGTGGTCTCTCTCCGAGCTGCCATATGCTATCACTGTGGAAGAAGGGGAGGTTGGAACATAGGGCAGTCTGCCAAAAAGACTGTCTACTCTTTTGTGAATGTTAATATTAGTCTGCCACAAGGAGATTGCTGTCTGTATTCATTATTCTCATGCAGACATGGGGTCATTTGGTCATTTAATAAATATTATTAAGGCGTTTCTTGGCAGGTGATTCTGTAATGAGCAGCAGTACCTCATAAACCTGATTCACTATGTGGTATAGCTGAGAGAGGATACAAACAGCTGTGAAATAGGAAAGAGACTTGGTTTGTGAATTTCACTCGTTCGTTCAACAGCATTTATTTACAAGGTCTCATTTTAAGGATGTAAAGATGTCTGTCTGTAGTAATATGCCACCAACAAGATGCCACTTGTATCTCTTACTCACCCTGAGGGAGGCAGGGTAGGTTCTAAGAAGTTACATGAGCGCCAGGGGCCACACTGGCTAGTGAGCCATTGTTTGGAGTTAATAACCTCGACACTGGGGGGTGGAATGAGTAAAACCTAGTCAAGTTCAAGTGGAAGCAAATTCTTGAGACTCCTGGCAAATAATTTCTCATCCTGGGACCTCAGCAATACATCCATATAACTGCTGCTAAGGTTATGTATTCAGAGAGCTTTCCATGGCTTACAGGTGGCTGAATTGAATTCCTCCAGATGTTTGTGTGAAGGCTGTGTGCAGGGTGGAAGGACCTTTAAGGGGTGAGGCTTAGTGAGAGATCCTTAGGTCATTTGGGAGGGGCCATGAGCTCAGCTGGTAGTTCTTGGGAAAACCCTATCAGCTCTTTCCGCTTTGTGGCTCAAGATAGAATGTTTCTTCCATGTGCACCCCCTCCATTGTTATGCACCATGATGTATTAGAGCCAGCAGCTACCCTTGCTAGGACCTACATCCTGTCATTAGGGCTCCACCTACCAAACTGTGAGCTGAATAAACCTCTTTGTCAATGTAAGTCACCCACGTTGGTGTGTTATCCTACATTACAGTGATGAAATTTGATTAGTAGAGGACTGTTAGGAAGATCTGCTAAGGTTATGTTGATCTTTACATAAACAAGTACTCCTGGATGTGAGTTCCTTCCCTCAGCTCCTTCAGAGCTCTTAGTCCCTGAATATTCCATGATGTTTCAGGCTTCACTAAGAGAATAGTAAGCATATGGGCTTAGAATGCTCATCCCATTGATGCTGAGGTTCTTCATGACCTCACTTCCTCATGGCAATTGTAGTTAATCTTCTACTTCCTGCTTCGTTCCTGCTGGGCCCTGTTTCTTTCCCTGCCACAACTTTTGCGGTCACAGCTCATCATGGACCCCTGGTTGTCCCATCCATCTTAGTGTCCAGATACCTGGGCAGGGTAAAGAGCAGAGACTCCTCATAGCGGGACACTTCTGCCTGGGTGAGGAGTGTGGGATGCACTGGGTGAGGAAGAGGCCGACAGCACGGGTGTGGGGTGAGAACACTCAGGCGGACAGGCAGAGCTGAGCCCTTGGCAGGGTTTGGCTCTCAGCACCACAGAGAAATGGAATTTGTGCAAGCACAGATTTGAGGGGGTGAGACTGGGGGCAGGGTGTCGAGCTAGAAGGCTGCTGTCATTGCTGAGGTCTGGGGTAATAAGGCTGGGGATGGGAACAGTGGGAATGAAAAACAGATGTAAAAGAAGTGTGGACAGGGAGGAGTTGCTCAGGTGCGAGCTGCTGGGTCTCAGAGTGCAGGGGTGGTCAGCAGGAGGCACCCTGGGACACAGGGAGCAGGGGAAGAAAACGGGGTGCAGAGCAGAGCGCTGAATGCCAAAAGTGGAAGCCCAGAGAGGCATGCCATCTGGTGGACAGCCTCCAAGAATTCATTGGGACCAAGATGGGGAGGTGTGCGGCCCTGTCTCTACCCAGTCTGGATTATTCACCTAAGCTGCTATGCTGGAAAAAGTAAGATTTGCTCTAAACTTGATGATATCCACCAAAGAACATCTTGCACAGCCCTCCGTGCTCGCATTGTTGTGAGAGAATAAAACAAGGGACACTATGGAAGAAATCATCTGATGGCAGAAACAACATGGAAATTGGTCACCCAGCCCAGGGTGACCAGAGAAAAGATGTAGTCAGGCCCAGGATTGTCAGGACCCAGACACAAAGAGGGACTAATTCTGTCTGGGGATCCCAGAAGGGTGATGTCCTCTGAAGTTCCATCTGCACTGGGTGTTGTAGTGTTAGCAGAGATTCACTGGGCAGAGAGAAAGGGAATTATACAGTGCTGGGGATCTAGGATGCACACGAGCATGGTGGTGTGAAAGGGGCGTCACCCAGAAGGTTCCTATGTGCAGTAGGAGGTGCTCCACCTCCCTGATCACCAGGGAAGCAGAAACCAGGAAGCTGCCATTAACACTTGTTCCTCTGGCAAAACTGAAGTTCTCACATAACTAACTGCTGCTGCTGCTGGAGGAATGCTCATCCATCACAGACAGGAGCACGAATTGGTCTAACCTCTTTAGAAAGCAGTCTGTCAGGATGTGATAATATTGAACATCCTCATGCTCCCTTGTTCCAGTGATGCGACCATTAGGCAAACACCAGAGAGGTCTCCAAAGAGTGCTGTGTTTATGGGGAATAACACAGTGTTACACAGGGAATTCTCATGCCCTACTAAGCCATGGGTATATTTGAGGAGGTTGAGCTGAGAGGAAGGTTTTAAAGAGAGCAAGGAAGAGGACTTCCTCAGATATTTTGATGCAATAATTCTTGGTCACTATGATTAACAACTAGAGCGGCATCAGACAGATGCTAGGCAGGTGTCCTTGCAAAAGGATATTCCTTTTTTTTTTGTCTTTTGAGACAGGGTCTCACTGTGCAGTTCAGGCTGGCCTTGAGCTCACTTTTGTAGCCCAGGCTGGTCTTGAACTTGCACTGATCCTCCTGCCTCAGCCTCCCAAGTGCTGGGATTAAGGATGTTTCATATAAAGTTGTGGTGGTCTATGTGCAAGCTTGTCCATGCAGAGACTTTTGTTATTGTTACTCTCAGGCAGTCACATGTAGGAACACTTCTGTCACAATTTCCCAGCTTAATTTACTTTTTTGGGTTAAAGTTGGCACAAGAAACCCCATTTTTATTTTGGCAGTGTTCACATTTCTTTCATATACCATAGAGAAGCTCTTGTCCCTGGTCATCAGGAGATGCACAATAGTGTGCATTGCAGTAGAACTTGTAACATAATCAACTGGAAACATCTACATGTCGCCAGTAGGAGGAGAGACAGATAAATTAAAAGACAGTCTTATAGCAGAGTACTCCACAGTACTGAAAAATATACTACTGTTACCCATAGCAGTGTAGATGAGACACCAAAGCAGATTGACAAAAGAGATATGTCTTAGGAAAACCATTATAAATGAGTATCCTGTACTTCTGTGCTTCTATAAAATGTTAAACATAAGTAACTCTAAGCAGATTATTACTTTACTTATATGTACAAGTAGTTAAACTGTGAAGATGAGCAAGTATTACCAATCAATTGCAAAAGTTGAGGCAAGGAGTTACTCTTGTAGGGAGAAGGAGGCACATGGCATAATTATCAGTGCCAATGTTTCCACAGCTGGTGGTGGGTACTTACATATCCACTTTTATGACTATTTAAACTGCATGGATGAATTGTTTGTGCTTTTTAATATTTATATCTGTTTTGTAACAAGAAATTATGTAACCCTGCCAGTCTGTGTGGTACTGGCCAAGGTATGATTGGAAATGAGGTTTAGGGACATATTCATGTATTGCCATAGAGAGAATGTTGATTTTATGTTGTTTTTCTAATATGGAGTATTTTAAGATACTAGTGATAGGATATAGAAAGTCTTAGGCATGTCTTAGGCATATAAATGAGAAGTTATAGATAACTGTGAGAAAAGAAATGTGTTACTTCCCCATCTTTGGCCCCGGATTATTTTCAGGGGCCTCTCAGCTTAAAAGACAGGCTGTGTGTGGAGCATGTCTCTACTGGCTTGGGGGTTGGGAGGAGTGTCACATCTCATCTTGGGGATATTTTTCTTTGCCTGCAGAAGTTCAGGCTGAGGACTGAGGAGGATTCTCAGCCTGTACTCCTTGTGCCCAGGCCCTCTAGGGTAGCGAAGAGAGGGTAGCCAGCAAGAGACATGTTGGCCAGACAGCAGAAGTAAATGTCCTGGACACTGAATGGACAGTGGTTCTGAGGTGAGCAAGGGCAAGGTAATGGGAATGTGGTAAAGAGGCTAACACTGTCACATAGCCAGCAGTGGCAGGTATATACCTGGCACAGCATGCCATCTGTGCCACCCTGCCTGTAGCTGTGCAGAAGGGTAAGGCCTCACCTTCCAGCACCTCCCAACTCTGAGACCGCTGTCGCAGTGGCCAAAGAGAGATGTTAGCAGTGTGATCAATTAGGTGTTAAAATGCATTGAGCAGTCTGTTCCCCTCTCTTTCAGGCTGGTTGATGCTAGATTTGCTTTTGCACATTTATATGGAAATACATCTTTGTTGTGGCTTGTAATTTTCTAGTTGAATAACTTCATGCTAGGCCCACTTTGGAAATTAATTATCCTTGTAGCAGGAGAGCTTCTTGGAGGTTTTGGCACATGAAGGAGTGGACAGTTCCGCCACTGTGTGATGATATTCTTATGTCCCAGTGGTCCAGGAATCAAGAGGGACTGGTCCCAAGCTTAGCTCTGTCTTGTTGCTAATCATGCAGCAGAAAGGTAGCTAATTTATTGGAGGCTTAATGGGAGGTTTTGATGCCAGGCCCTGATTTTGGCAGGCATTACACATTCACTCCACAGTGCTTCAAGTGAAGGTCCAAGCCAAATATAAAAGATACGATTGTGGATTCATTGTGTGCTAGAGACTGTGTGCTCTCATAGTGGTGACTTAGCCCCAGAAGAAAACTGTGAATTGAAATATCTAATAACTAGTCCTTTTAAAGCCAAAATTTAGTCAAGGGATCAAATATGGGGCTGTTCAGGGTATGGTGAAAAGAAAGATTAAAGGGCTTCCTGGTTCTGCAGGGTGCTGTGATTGACTAGTGATGTCTGCTATGAGCTTGGGAGGGGATAGTGGCTCAAGTACCACATGTCTATGATCTCAATATTTTCTAAATACTTCCCAGGGGCTGGACTTGTACTGGGGGTTTCTCCAGTGTAGTCTGCATTTGCTCTCACAGCAATTCTGGGAGAAGTAATAGTGTTATTTCCAAGAGAGAATGTTCATGGAAAGATGTTAAGTGTATTAAAAGCAGGGTTCAAAATGGAACATACACCACATATTTACAATGATACATTCTAATTAAAATTTATAATTGAATTATAAGTAACTATAAACAAATCTTACTATTTAAATGGAAAGAAATCATAATGTTTGTAACGGGCATTACTGGGTGATAAGATTATGGGTTGATTTTTTTTTCTTTATGCTTGTCTGTATTTTTCTACAATGACCTGTATTCCTTTTTTAAGCACAAATTATGTGTATATGAGTGGGTGTGTACATTTTAAAACTATTACACATTTGGAAATTTGGTAGCATGATTTTCACTTCATAAATTCAACAGAAACATTAATTATATTCCTCCTCAACATAATTTTTAATAGTTACTTAGGTTTCTAAAGCTTTTGCTTTAACTAAGCTAAAAGATTTGGACAGGAGTCAATCACCTCCTTCAATTCTTTTTTTTTTTTTTTACCTCCTTCAATTCTAACACAAGACAAACTTTAAGCTCCTTCTGAAAAGATAAAGAAAGGTGAAAGACACTTAACATTTGGATAAATATCTCTGCATTAAGGGCTTAGTCCCAAGTCAGCAGCTCTGTTAAGAGGTGAGGAAACCTTTGAGAGGGCCCAGTGGGAGGAAGTGAGGTCATTGGGGATGTGGCCTTGCAGTGGGAGGAAATGAGGTCACTGGGCGTGTGACCTTGTACTGGGAAGAAGTAAGGTCATTGGAGGTGTGACTTTGAAGGGGGTGTGACCCCATCCCTTTGTCTTTCTGTCTTCCTGACCATCAGTTAAGCAGTTTTCCTCCATTCCATGTTGCCACTGTGATGTTTGGCCACAGGCCCATAGCAATGGAGCCATTGAGTTGTGGGCTAGAAACTCCAAACTGTGAGCCAACAAACCAACCAAACTTTTCTGCCTACAAGCTGTTATTTTCAATATTTGTTATAGTAATGGAAAGCTGCTTAACAACCCCAAAGAAGGGGATCCTGATCAGTAATCAGATAACATGTTCTTAGGAGATGGTCTGACGTTTTAGGCATTTGGAGATTTTCCATTAACTTCTGACAACTCAAGAAGATTTGACCTCTAGGAAACAAGAGCAAAGCTGGTTGTGGTTGCACATATGTGTAATCCCAGCACCCAGCAGGCTAAGGATAGCCTGGGCTACATAGTGAGTGCAAAGGTCAGCCTGGACTTTACAGTGAAACCCTGTGAAAGGAAAGAAAGAAAGAGCACTTATGAAGAAGAAATGAGTTGACATCTGAAAGTCATCCATCATGGCTTAGTCTTTTAATTTGCTGGAATAGAATACCCAAGACTGAGTAATTTAGCAAGGAAAAGTTGACCATGGTTCACTGTTCCAGAGATTCAATGCTGACATCTGCTTGGCCTCATGGCAAGAAGCAGAGGGGCAGGCAGGCTTGTGCAGAGGAGAGGAGGGATGAGGCTGGATGTTTTCTAAGAACCCAAGCTCTAAGGAAAAACCCACTCCTGCAGGGTCCTCATTACTCCGCTCACAAGGGCTCCACCTCTGTGACCTAGACACCTCTCAGCAGAGCCATGTTGAAGACCTGAGTCTCCCTGTCAGCTTTGGCAGGGGACAAGTCACATGTACAGTGTAACTAATATAGTCTAGGGCATTTTGTATGGTGGATGGGTTGTGTGTGCAGAGCTGCCACCTGGATGCCCATTAGCACTCAAAACATGCTATCACTGTGGCAATAATTATATTTGTTATCACACGTGTGCACACGTGCACACACACACATACACACACATAGACTCATTGGTCTCTTAGTGTTTCAGCCATATTTCCCTATAGGAGTGGTGACAAGTGGCTTCGGCAGCTCTGTCCATCCAGGTGCTCTCCCTACACGCATGGGAACTGCAGCCTGAGATCTGTCCATGCAGGGTGGGTTATGGAGCTGCTGTTCCTGCTGAGATTTGGGCAGCTGACCCTCTACTGTGTGCTTGATCCCATTCTGATTGCTTCATCCCTTTGGTGGGAGTGCTGTCATTATATTATTGGAGCTGGGAAGGGTTCCATCTGGCCAACAGCTGAGGAGGATGTGGGGAATCCCTTCAGGCTTAGGTAGACTGCGGTTGCTGTTGCATCTCAAGTACAAATACTTCTCAGGCTGGGGCCTGTGAGAAAGACTGATTATAGTCAGCGTTGTGGCACAGGTATGCCACACTTATGTGAGACAGATGTTTAAAAATCTGAATCCACAGCCAGAAAACCTGGAGGCAGCTTGCCAAGTGACAAACAGGGCCCTCTGGCTTTGTCTTGCAAGAAGTGACCACCCTTTTGCTTTTCTCAGATATCTTAACTTATGCAACCCTGATGTGCACCCAAGAGAAAGGAGGCCGGGAGAAGGGAACATATACTGAGCAGGCAGGCCCCTGTCAGCTCATCTGTAGATCCTTCAGTGCAGGTATTATTGGTCTTGTCTTCTAGGAAAGATGCCTGAGGTTGAGTGTCTCTCACTACCAGGCAAAGCTGAGTTTAGAAATGTGTGTTTTCCGTAACTCCCTCTTTTCTCTAATCCTTTTCCATCAAGCGGTATAGACACAGGTTATAGACTGAAGCAGTGTTTATTCTGCTGTCTGTTCAGGAAGATAAGGGAGGTAAAAGCAAGTGAAAATGTTGTCTTAACAAGGTACTTCTGTGTTGGTACTGCAGATGGAATGCAGCCCCTTGCATGTGCTAGGCAAATGCTCGAACAGTGTGCTGTATCTCCAGCCCAACATGCAAGGGCTTATCAAAATATATGGTCAATTAAAAAAGATTTTTTCTAATTATTACAGTAAGAGACATATCACCATAACCCCCCCCCCCAAAAAAAAATACCCCTTCTTCACTTTAGACATGTTAATCTCATCATTCTCATCACTTTTGGAAGCTGTTCTGGAAGTCCTCTTCCATGAATGTCTTTATGAATTAGGATCAAAAATTTGGTGGCATATGCCTGTCATCCCTACACTTGGGAGGCTGAGGCAGGAGGATCACTGCAAGTTTGAGGCCAGCCTGGGCTACATAGTGAGCTCAAGACCATCCTTAGCTGCATAGTGAGACCCTGTCTCAACAATTGAAAAAAAAAAGAGTGCTGCTATTGAGTGTCATCCAGCAGAAACAGAGGCTTATAAAAATGTGGCAGAGTTTCCTTATCCACCATACCCACTGGATCTGGCACTGTGTGACTTCTGACTGTTCGCTATGTCAGAATGACTATGAAAGGGAAATGTTTTTAATTTGGAATTATTCAGGGCACTGAGGCAGTTGTGACAGAAAACTAGACAACTTCCAGAACTACTTCAGAAGATGGCAGGAACAATTGGGTAAGTGTGTTGGAGAGAAGGAGAAAATGTTCAGGATGATTGATAACAATATATCTTACTATAACAAGTTTAAAAAGTGAATATTTACCATATTTCTTGATCTTACTGTGTAAGTGTCTTAAAGCCAGACTGATGGATTCAGATCTCTATAGAAAGAGCTATGGATTGATAGACTTGAATTTACCATGGCCTCTGGGGGGCAACAGGACATAGGTGAAAGTAGAGAAATTTATACTCCCCGTCACCACTGAGGCTCAGATATAAGGAAAGTGCCAGATGAGGCATAAAGAATTTTTGTAAAAGATGAAGGCAGTGCCCTACCTCAAGGATTTCAAGTTGGCATGAACTGCCCATGTTGATTCTGACAAGTCTTGCTTCCTTGTCCTGGGAGGAGGCAGGTGTGTTATGACCAAGGGATCTGTGCAACAGCAAGACATACATAAAGTACCTAACTCAGTAAATAAGCATCTTTACCCCTTCTGCATGTGGTGCTAGCTAAGAGATACACAGATGATTCTTATATGAACACAAAAACTGCAGCCATGTGGAATAATCCGGAAGTGGATTTGGACCAGACATTTGCCCTGGAGGTGGCAGCTTCTTTGAGCACTCTGAAGCAGTATGGCTGCTGGACAGAGAAAAAGAGGAAGGACAAGGGCCAGGAATAGAGGGTGAGTGGGAGGAGGAGGTGGCTCTCCAGTGCTTGGGACTGGTCAGGTGCCTCGGCTGGACTTGCAGACCCTTTTGAGAGTTCTGTGACTAGAGAACGCTCATAATGACAGACAAAGCCCAGGCCTGGGAGTGTGTGGCTCAGTGGTGAGTGCTTGCCTAGCGTGTACCAGACACTGGGCTCCATCCCAAGGAAAGAAAAAAGGGCGGAAGGCAGGAACATGGGAGGCAGAGTGGTATCACATTTGTCCTCAATTTCTGGGGTAGGGGACCAGTGAAAGGGGGCCACAGCAGGAGGAAGAAGAGGACCCTGACATGTTGATCTGGAGTGGTCGGGGCCTGGGCTAGAGAGAGTTCTGGAGGGGCAGGCCAGGCATTCACCCGGGAGGCTTTGAGCGGTTTCAAGACGGATTAGCTATGCTGATGGGCAAGTAGGAAGTCAGAGATGTTTCCAGTATCACCTCCCCGAGCATCATGGAAGTACACTGGCTCTCCCCTCCCTTTCATGCTCTTCTGTTGAAGAGCCCCCTCCTGGAAGCTCCTGCTCGGGCTGATTGTCCAGACTCACATCTTCCCAACTTACAGAATGGCGTGGCCTGGTCAGTGCTGCTGACCTCACGCTGGGGACCTAATGACAGCCAGTGTACTTCCATTACTGACGTGCTCTCCAGTGTATCACAGAGCCTCAGGGATGCAGCTGTGATTTGAAGTCCCCATTTTACAGACAAGGAAACTGAGGTAGGAGTGACCATATCAGGTGTCAAAGGCCTGTACCCAGAGATGGGCAGTCCCCAGGGTTCAGTCCAGAAATTGGACAGCAGGGCTGGTGGGATTCTGCTTCTTAATCAGCACAACGATTGTTGATCAGGGTGGTTTTCTGCTTCTACTCTCCCTTCTTCCCTCACTCCCTTCTTTCCTTCCTTCAGTGCTGAGGGCACCAGGGCCTCCAGCCTGCTGGGCAAGTGCTACAGCTCTGAGTAGAGCCTTTCAGATTACCTACTTTAATAGCCATCATCTAGTGCCTTCCCTTTGCCTAGCCAAGGCCTGTGCTCTTCCCCCACTCACATGACATATTATGCGTAACTTGTGGGTAGAGAGCAGCTCTGGGGTACAATAAGCCTGAGGCCCACTCTTCTGGTTTTGAGTGCACCCTGTTGAAAGGTGAGTTCCAGAGTAGAATTGAGGAGGAAACTTTAACTGTGGTTGTATTCTGATGATAATTCTTTTTTCTTTTCCCCAAAATGCTTCTGTGAAAGCCCTGCTATCTCAAAAGAAAGCAAGGGCTGGGATGCGGCTTGGTGGTAGAGCACTCACCCAGCAAATGCAAGGCCCTAGATTAGATCCCCAGTTCTACAAACATTTTTAAAAATAGAAAGAAACTAAAATTGGGCTGGGTGGCTGCAGGAGTACTCCCTTGCGTTCTAGCCTGTGGTTGTATCTCCTCTCTCTCTGAGACATTCTATTTATCCATCCGTCCGTCCGTCCGTCCTTCCAGCCAGTCAGCCAGCCAGCATTTGTAGAACAGAGACATTGTTGGCTGCTGAGGACAGGCACCAAGATGAGTTCATAACTTATAGTCTTGTCCTCAAAGAGCACATGGTCTGCTTACACTAAATTATGCGAGATCTTGGTGCAAACGCAGATTTTGGGACCCCAGGAAGGAGCAGTAACACTGTGAGGAAGCTGGGTGTAGGGGGGTACACAGACAGAGGTGAGGTTTCGGGGAACCAACATCCTTCTCTGTGGTGGGAGAATGGCAGCAGGAGGGGAAAGCTGGGACAGGGCCGAGAGATGAGCTAGTCAGCGCTAGAGCACTGACCACATCCCAAGCCATGACCCTTCTCAATTCAGCAGTCACTTGAGCAGACTTGCAAGTCTACCCTGAGGACTTGAGTCTTGCTAAATTCAAAACCGACCAGCAGTGTGACTTCCTGTCAGCTGGCTGACCCCTCTGGGCCTCACTGGTGAAATGGGGAAAATAGCAGTACCTACTTGGTGGGGTTGTTGTGAGGGTGGAGTGAGTTAACGCGAATAACATTCTTGGCCCCAGATCTGGCCAGCACTGTTGTCAGCTGTCAGCGCCAGCTATTATTTGATGCTGAGCTGTGTTCCAGCAGCACGCTGGGCTATTTTCCATAAACTCCCTCAATCAGAGATCACAAAGACCCTGTGAGATGGGCGTTATTGATCTGCCTCACAAAGGAGAAGTCTATTTCTAGTTTCCTGCAGGAGAGTTTGGAGCCCCTGGCAAGTGTGGTTCTATTTTTGTCCCCTGGACACTTTCTCACTGGGGAGAGAAAGGAGCCCAAGTCCTCTCAACTCTCCTACTGAGGAGGGGCCAGAAGTTAATTTTGGATTTCCACAGGGCCCACCAAGCTCTGCATTAGTTATAGGAAAGGGATCCAATGCTCTCTCACAATCCCACGTGCCGGCCCAAGAACAGACGTGCCTGGTGAATTTTTTAAAGTTATAAGATTTGGCAGGAAGGAGTTTGGGATAGATGTTGAAGTGGGTTAGATAATTCCTTAGGTTGAGTGGGTTGCTTGGGAATAAGCAGAACCAGGAATAGGCAGGTGCTGTCCAAGGATGGCAACAGGGTCATCTGGGCCAGCGTACACCACGTACCCACTCAGAACCATCTGTGTCACTGACCTGGGATAAGAACAGACGTTGCATCCCTTGGGCTGGACATTTCTTATCACACAATCTTAGAGTCATCCTGATCTCTCTTAACAAGCTGACAGAACATTTCTTCGAAGACGTTCAGTTTTCTTAATGAAGCCTGGAGATGGGAGGAAGGGCAGGCCAGTGACAGCCTAAGGTCATGCCTGTGGCAGAGGAGGTGCCAGGGAATACTGAGCTCCTCACTCTGCCTATAGGCAAGTGAGGTGGGCAGAGTCCAGCTGAGTCCAGGTACTGCATTGGAGTGGCACAGGGGGTGGGAGAGTTCCTGGTGGAGGTGGGGATCCTGGTACCATAGCACAGGGCTCTGTCTGTATAGGTAGTGGTGGCTGTTGGCATCTGTCCCCCATCTTCCTATAACCTGCTTAGCCTCTCCTGGACCAGGCAGCTGGCAGCAGACAATAAGAATATGACTTGTTCATGTTCACCAACCCTCTTCCCCGTCATGGTCTGAGGCCATAGCTGAGGATGCAGAGGCCTCATTGTTAACTATAGGATCTCATTTCATCCCCAACCTCCTGTGGTTAGCAGTGTCCCCATTTCATGTGTGGAGAAACTAGAGGCCCACGGAGGTTAGAATACTAGTTTGTGAGAGGTCCAGAGCTAAATGCAGGCCTGTGTGCTACTAATGGGCACCCATATCATTAAGGAAATGATTTCTAGGACTTTCCTTAGCCTAGGAAGCCTGGAGCATTCCATCCACTTTTCTCAGTTACCTTGCAGCACCAGCTGAAGTCAGTTTGGTGGGATTATCTGCACTTACCAGGCAAGAAAAATGAGACCCGAGATGTAGGTCATGCCAACAATTAGAAAAGCTCTGTCCTCAAACTAAAGTGTGGATGCAGCGGCCCTGGTCTGTGCATTCTGTGAGATTCTGCAGTGGCGCATTCATTCCCAGGCTCCAAGTGCTCCACTAGGGGTGGCCCCACCTTCCAGGGCTGGGTGCCAGGCTGACCATCTGCTCAGGGTGGCCTCTGCCTCCCTAGCCGCTGATTCTCACTGGTTCAGCTTCCATGGCTGGGAGGAAGTTCCAGGGAAGAGGTCTCAGCCAGCCTCTCCTGCAGCCTTGTTTTCTGCCGTGGGCATTGCCAGGTCACATAAGTGGCTCAACAAATGTTTCTGGGCTGCTGTTCTCTGCTGAGGATGTAGAGGGTGGCAGCGTGGGGAGGGAAGGACCACTTATCCTCACCCCACTTGGGTCCTGGCCACATCAGTTCCTTGAGGAGCTCCGAGTTCTGTTCTACACTAGCCAGGTGGGCTCTGCAAAGCAGAAGTCACATTAGGTCACCAGCTGTGTGGTCCCATCCCTGTGTGGAGGAGCAAGCCCAGGTCTGGCTGCTGGCTAGGCCTGTGATATAGGTGCAGGCTGAAGCCTACCTCTTGGAATGTGTCTCCTACCCACCCCTCCAGGTTGTCAGGACATAAGGCCCTCTTAGTGCTAAGACAGCCATAGCCAGGGCATCCTATCCACCCACAACCTGGTCCCACTCTCACATGCCTGGCTGTGGTTCTTGGGTGCATCACTTGAGGGCCTTGTCTAACTGCTCCCCCAGCCCCAGTAGGACTTCCATCGGCCGCCTTTGTGCCTGGGTGCCTGTCACCATCCTTGCTCAGGCATGTGTCCCCTGCCTGGTATTTGCTTTCCCACTGGACTAAGCTGTGTGGGGCAGGGACAGATAACCTGTGTTCATGCCCATGTCCCCAGGACCTGGCTCTGACAGGCTCCCAGCCGTCTCTTGGACTAGCTGAGCACCCTGTGACTGCCAAGTATAGAGGCACAGGTGGCTTCATCTCTTCTTTGCGGGAGGACACAGATCCAGAGCCATCAGGCAATGTGCCAGGCTCACTTGCAGCCATGACGACAGTCACATTAGGTGGTTTGCTCTGGGGTCACAGGTGCCTGGCAACTATGCTGTGTGTTTACTGTCCACTCTGGCTTCTCGGTGCTCCATCCTGGGCAGTTTCAGACCAGAAAATTAATGGCAGTGTTTTACAGAAGCCCTAAGGAGATGTTTCTGGGGAGAACCAGCATCCAGGTGTAACTATAGACATTCCATCAGGAAACCTGGAGCTAGGAACTACCCCTTTACCTCAGTGACAAACACAAAAGGTGTAATGCTTGAAGCTGGGGGACTGGATGAGGGACTGAGGAAAGCGATGGGAGGATGATGGTGGCTCTGCCCACAGCAGGTGTTGGGGAGGGGAGGGAGGGGCAAAGCATTGGAAGCCAGATGGCACCAACTCAGGAATGCAGCCCAAGCCTGATCTGTGGAGAGGTCCTCCAGTCACTGTCCTAGCAACATTCAGCTCTCTGTACACCAGCCTGACTCTGAGCTGGACATATAGGAGTAACGGAGCACTCCTCTACCTTCATGGAGCGCGTGCTGTCTGGAGGAGGCAGGTGCTGAGGAGGCCACATAAATCAAATGTCAGAAAAGGCCTCCCTGAGCCAGAAAGCCACATGGCAGACAAAGCTGGGTGCAGAAATCAGGGAGGCCAGGTGTAGTCCCCAACAGAAGCCCCAGCAGGCATAGGGGCCCTGAAGTGAGAATGTGCTCTGTAACAGTGTGTGCAGCCAACTTGAACTGGCTAGAATAGGCTCACACAAGTGAGCTTGTATCTTCCCGTAAGGGCATTCAGTGATGTGACACAGATAGCTGGAGAGATGCATGGGGAGGGGGCTCACACCATGGAGGTGGGCAGAGGCACAGCACCCACTCCTGGGCTGCTGATCCAGGAACCCGTGCAAGGCCTGGAGAACGAGCTGAAGAGCAGGGCAGCGGTGGAGCTGTGGAGAGAGCCAGCCTTGCTCTACCACGTGGCCAGTCCCTGGAGGGCTGCAGGCAGAAGGGCAGTGTGATTTGATTTTACTGTGCCAGATCAAGTCTACAGAACTGACTCAGGTCCAGAAGTGAGTAAATGTGGGAGTGAGTGGTAGAGGGGATAGGGGGTGGGGTGTGTTAATGGATCAGAATTGGAGTCCAGGCGAGATGCAAGCCAGGAACCAAGACAGAACCTACAACCTGCAGCAGCAGCTTCAGACAGGAGTAGGGCCAGGGTGGGGCATGGGGCTGAGGTTTCATCTGGGGCCAGGGTGAGGTTGCAGGTAGAAGAGGCTGAGCCCGCAGGTACAGTAAGACAGGAGGCTGTGTCCTCTTGTCTGCAGTGTGACAGCCACATCACTCAGATAAGGAATGACAGCAGTGAGCTCTAAAGGCTCTGTGCTGATGTAGAAAAATATCCGTGAATCTTCTTCAGAACACTCTCCTTAGCCAGGCATGGTAGTGCACACCTGTAATTCCAGCACTCAGGAGGCTGAGACAGGATGATTGTTGTGAGTTCAAGATCAGCCTGGGCTACAAAGTGAGCCCAAGGCCAGCCTAAACAGCAAGTGAGACCCTGTCTCAAAAAGGCAATAGAAAGCAAAAGAACACTCCCCTCCCTTTGTGTACACTTACCCCACTATTTGTCCACAGGATCCCTAGGGAAGCAGCGATTCCACATCTACCTTCTCATCACTGTTGAAGCCTGAAAACCACTATGGTCTGTACTCTGCAGGCATTAGACAGAAGCCTCTCAGTGCTGGCTGAACACAGAGCCATGCAGGAGCTGCTCCCACCCCAGACTCATTAAGCCCAGAGGCCTGGAGGAAGGGGGAGCTGCCTTGGGACTTCTGAAAGGTTCCTGGTCCTTCTGTACTCTACAGTGGCTACAGTTGGGAGCCACGGGGTTAGAAGGACTCACAACAGAGAGAGATCAGGCATTTTTCCATGCATTTTTGGGGTCCTCTGTTTATCACAGGCATGGTGGCAAAGCCTTGGGCCTTTTGTAAATGAAACCTTAAGACCTCTGCTCTGTGGCCCGTAATGAACTGCAGCAGCCAGTTGATCACTCTCCTGTGTGTTCCCCACATTAACTGTCGCTAGATTGCTCCAGCAGCTGCTGTGTCCCCAAGGATGTGAGGACTGAGCCATCAGCCAGCCCTGTGGGCCGCTGCCCCTTCTGGATGGGGAGATAATGGCTGGTTGGAGGTTCTAGCCACACTGCTCAGCACTAAGGAAAACAAAGAAAGGAGCCAGGGCTGGGTTGTAGGCTGCCGCCAATGGCTGGACAAGCGAGGCAGCTGGCAACCAGGGAGCCCCCAGAAGGAATGGTGGATTCTCTTGTGTTTTAGGAAAGGGCAGGGAGAACAGAGGCCAGAAGTGTTTCGGAAAAGTAAAGCTTCTCCAAGAATAAGATACAGTGCTGCAAAGACAGAGCAGTGCCATCCCTGCGGCTGTACAGCATGGCTGGGAGGGGATGTGGGCGTGGCGTGGCCTCGGAGTGCATGCAGTGACCAAAATAGACGGTGCATGTTTATTTTTAAAATTATTTTAGTAAAAGATACGTGGCCTTGACTCTCCCTTTCTTTCAGCACACTTATGCCATCATTTTTGCCACTTTCTGAAGCAGTTCCAGAGGTCTTTTTTCCATGAGTATCTGTAAGTGCTGTTGCCAAACGCCATCCAATGGAAAGGCAGACTCGTAAAAACATGATGCTATGTCCATCCACCCCATCACTGGATCTGGCGCTGCACAGCTTCTGGCTCTTCCCTAGAGCTAAAATGACTAGGAAAGGGCACCGTTTTGAGTTGACTTAGGATATTGAGGCAGCTGGGAAAGCTAACAGCACTCACAAAAGAGGACTCTAGAACCCAGTATGCCCGAGCCTGTCTTTGGTGCTGCTGGGCTGGGATGTGTCTGGGGCTCCTGTTCTCAGAAAACTGACATCAGGTATTTGGGAAGCTAAGGAGCCAGGCAGCGAACCATGGCACAGGAGGTGTGTGTCGAGGGCCCCGTCCCCTCTGAGGTGATGTTTGTGTCCTGGGCCCTGTGGCAGCCCACTGGAGCCCTGACAGCCAGATGGGAACATACTCAGATTTATGTATTTTGCCAGCTTGCTGTGTGGCTTGGGCAGTTCATGCTGCTTCTGTGAATCTCATTGTATCTGTAAACAAGTATGGTAAACAGTGAGCTCAGAGGGAGACCAGAGGTGAGGTGGACCCAGTCCTCCTGGCCACAAACACCAGCAAGAGGACGACTGCCCCCACACACATACATTTAGCCTAATAGGTCCCTTTCTTGTCTTTTTAGGGCCCTGGTCTTCGTGTCACATGGTGCTGGGGAGCATTGTGGCCGCTATGATGACCTGGCTCAGATGCTGGTGGGGCTGGACCTGCTGGCATTTGCCCACGACCACGGTGAGTATGTGGTGCACTGTTGGCACTGGCCAGAGAATTCCGTTCTCTTTGGTGCCACCTCCATGCATCTTCAGCGCTCTCTGCTCTATACATTGTTCTGGGGGAAGAAAGATATAGCCGTGCAAACAGGAAAATATGTCTGACCAGCAGTTTCTTTGGTGTCTGAGTGTAGGCTGATTGGAAACCTTAGAAACCCAGAGTTGGATAAATTTCTACAAGAACCTACCCTGGGCCACAAACCTCATCTTAGATTTACAGAGTGCTGCCTTATCTTCTCCCAGAGGATTTCAGATGGGTGTGGTGAGGCAGGGAAAGTTGAATATAAACCTCGCCCAACCACAAGAATTTACAAAGCATCCCCAGGCAGGAGGCTCTCACAAGGCCATCCTGGCTGCAGAAAACACCAAATATACACATGGACATGCAAACAGAGATGTACACTACACAGATATACCTTCATATGTAGTGTAGGTGCACACATATCCACATGCACACAAACACACATATAGGCACCCATGCATGCAATGTGCGTATATATACATCTACATGGGAATACACATGCATGTGTGGCCTATATGCATACACATGTAAACGTAAATGCACACATGTACCTGTACATGGTTATACCCATATAGATGTGAAAAATATACACACATCCAGACATATACTGGTTTACATGCACACATCCATGTGCATGTGCACATACACATCTCAAGCCATCTGATTCCTTGTCGTGTAGCAAAGCCCACAACAACTAGCATAACACAGTATTCATTGCCCAAATTGGTCTGTGGCCTTTCCATCATTTTTACAACAGTCCCTACAGCCCTTGTCAGAGTTCCCTGAGGCTGAGCATGGTGTCACCTCAGTGCAAAATTCTACCTTTCTGGCCCAGATCCTGATGTGTAGCTTCTGTTGCATCTAATTTGAAAATAGATCATTAAAGATATTGCCAGAAAGAGAAGAAGGAGAGCTGTGGCAGGGGCCTGGGAGTCCTATAAAAGGACAAAAATCTGCGTGCCAGTCGACGTAAGCTAATGCGCGAGGCAAAGCTGGCTGGGACATTCTATACATCAAGATCTGCAAATCTGATTTGCCAAGAGTACTTTATCTCAGATATATGCAAGTATTTTCATGATTGGGAATATCAACCAGATTCTTCCCTGTTACAGTTGTGATGATCTTCAGAGCTTTTGGGGCTGTCCCAGGAATATTTGTGAGACCAAGAAATAATGTGCTAAGATTATCCCCAAGGCTTTTGCTGTGGGACTGCGTCATTATTCACTTGGATATTTTTTGCACTAAAGGCCTGAGACAGGAATGCATTTGTTCTGATCACATTTGTCTCCATTAGAGTTAAGAAAAGCACTGTGTGCCTTGGATTGCAAGTTTCTGTCTTATATCTCAGTCAGTCACCTTCTTATCAGATACACTTGGCCAAATCTGGAGGATTAAGTAAATGTGATTTATTTATTCTGCCTGACACTTGGAAAAACAGTTTCAAAATACTTCCTTTCTTAAAGGGAGACAAGAAGCAAACCTTCCCCCCCGAACACACAGTGTAATGGTCCCAGAGTAATGGCTGATGTGGGGACGAGGCTGTCCTCAGCCTCCTAAACGCAGGATGAAAGTGGCTGCTCGTGTGCAAGACTCAGGTTCCTAGAGTGACTCTTTGGAAACCTCTGGTGTGTGCTAAGGGAAATGCCTGATTCAGGAAATGGAAATGAGCCCAGGGGGCTGTGTGGGGGAGGCTTCCATGGTCTGCAGATGGGGATGACTTGGCACATGAGCTGGAGAAAGCGGGTGGGTGGGTAGCTGGGCATGGTCCCAGGCCAGCTGGAGAGCTGGCCTGGCCTCAGTGGTGCTTGTTTCATTCCTGTCTAGCTGGGGAACGTGACAGGCAGAGGAAGGATTAGAACCCCACACTGCTGCTTCTAAGACCAGCTCTTTCTATGATGTCCTGCTGAAGTGTCCAGGCGTGGACCACCACTGAGACACATGCATGCTTTGTGCATTCCTAATGTCTTTTTATTGTGTCACCTGCCCAGGGAAGGTGGGGTATTCATTGTGCCACTCGGAGGTGTGTTAACGTCTAGACACACACAGCTAAAAGCACCTCCAAAGGCCTGTGACCCCCACCCCTAGTGCCAGGTCAGCCCAGACCTGCTATAGTGACCCATTGCACACACACACACACACACACACACACACACACACTGTGGTTTGTCACAGTGTTGCTGTAACCACCTGCAAAACACAAGCAGGACTCTGCCTCTGACACACCTGGGCCCAAGTCTCTATCCAACCAGGAATCTCAGCTATCTGACCTGAGCTTTGTCCATCCATCCCAAGCCTTAATTTTCTCATGTGGCAACTGGACAGTGCCCTTTCTTGCCTCAGTGTGGCCCACATGATATGCTGTTTCCCCAACTGATTGTCACCCCCAGGCTCTGCCCAGGGCCAGCATGTCTAGAGCTAGGAGTCTGGGGCCCAGAGTCTCCATCCAAGCCGTGGTACCTCCAGTCTGGTTCTCTCTTGGGCTCAAGAGGCTGCTGCGATGAAATAAAGCAATAGAGGAAAATGCTGTACAGTATCGATGGGGCCGCCTATGGTGGTCACATCATAGGTGACTGTAACCTAGTTTACAGACACAATGGTTTCCAATAAACCCTACACTAAGCAATTTGAACCACATGTTTCTTGGTGCCTGACCACGTCCTAGCATGGCACCATTGAGACAGAAAACTAGACAGTGTGATATGATAGTCTGGCCATACTTCTGAGCTCATTGGGTGGACCGGGATGGCCTATTTAGCTTTGTATTCCATAACTGGAAGATTAAAGCTTTTGAGTTTTTACAGAATGACCTCAGAGTTTTGAGCAGTTTGCCAACAGTGAAATCATAGTACTCAGAGCCTGTTATTCTGGATATTCAGGAGACAAAGACAGGAAAATCAAGAGTTCGAAGCCAGACTGTGCCACCTAGCAAAACCTGTCTCAAAATATAAGAATTGCTACGCTATCACTGACAGGAAGAGCAGCCCTGGGTTCCATCACAGTACTGAGCAACAACAAAAAATTAGCCCGTGATCTTCATACCTACAGGTAACAGCTCCAGTCTCATGTTCTACTCTAGGGAACAGGAAGCAGGAAATTCTGCAGAGGAAAGATGGCTTTCCCATGTGAAGACAGCCAACTTTCCTCAAGTGTCAACACCATCCCCTAACTGCAGCTAGCTGCAAGGGAGGTAGGGAAGCATCACTGGCTGACTGCTGGCCCAAATTACATATGACTCTGTGAGAGAGAGAAGCTGAGAATGAATGTTTAAGGTGGATTATTTAAATTTATTATTTCCTGTCCTTCATACTCAATGTGTTTCCTATATGTTAGTTGAGTCACACTGTGTTTCTCCTCATCCATCCCTGTGTTCTTTCATACAGTTGGAAGGGATGGTTTTTATGAGCGTCATTGTAAGTGTTGGCACGGGTTTATAATTATGCCTTCACTCGGGGCAGGAGGAGTACTAGGAGGAGTGCCAGGTAAAGTAACTTCTGACTTAAAGATCACAAGACCTGGCTTCTCCAGGGGCAATAAGAAGCTCCTCTCTAAGTGTATAACTTTGCCACAGTCCTTATGTGCCATGTGGTAACTATTACCTCATTGGTAAGGCTGATATATACTGGATTGTAATATGTTGTCCATTAGCTCTTCTCTCTACCCTTGGATGCTTCCCATCACCCTTGCACAGTCCAGAACTAAGCAGCATTAGAGACATCACCATTGTTTGGTGAATGACTACATGATCAGACCAAAGATTATACCAGACCAAAATTAGAATTCTGATCAGAGCAGAATTCAATCAAGGCCAAGTTTTTTTTTTTTCTTGTAAACCAGTCATTTAGTTGAGAGAGAATATAGCAGTAACTGAAATTATATTAGAAGCAGCACAAATCTAAAAGACAAGAATGACAGGCATTCCAAGTATAATTTTAGTGTTACCCACTGATATCCTCAGTGTGAAAAATATTTTGGTGGTTCTTAGAACCATTATCTAATACATTTTATATTTAAGTGCATGGTTTTGCTCGTGCCATGTTTCCTATCTTTTCTGTTTGCAGTAAACAGAAAACTGTCTGTTTTCAACAGACAACAACAACAACTTTGTTGCTTAATGCTTAAGTCCATGGTTTCCATTCAGCTGTGTTATGTCTTTCCATTTTTATTTCTTCTTTTGAGTTCTTACACTAGGGAGACTATATTTCACTTACGAGAATATGTTCAAGATACATCCACTTACATATGAAGTCTTCTAGTTTATCATTCTTTATAGCTGAGTAATATTCCATTGTATAAAAATACCACATATTTTTGAACCATTCTTCAGATGATGAACATATTTTGGTTGTTTCCAAGATTTGGCTATCACAAATTGTGCTGCTATGAACATAGGTGCACAGATGTCACTATGATATGATGTTTTCAGTTCTTCTGA
>PVKN010001843.1:0-47346 GCA_004027915.1 Capromys pilorides | reverse complement strand
TTTTATCATTACACATGATACAGGTAGATTAAGCTGCTACATGATACCCCAGAACTGGGACACATACTGCCCTCCCCAACACTAGTATCATCAAAATAACAAGTAAAAATAAAATACACTTTTAAAATATGAGCCCTACTTCCTGTGTTTGCTAGAGAAAAGCCATGGAATCTGTAGTATAGGAAATAGGACAGAAATAAGAGCGAAGCAGAAAGGGGAAAGAAAGACCTGGAGACCTAGCAAGCACAGGGCTCTGCAGCAGCTCTCCTATGCGATAAAAGTAGAGACAGTAAAGGGCTTAACAGCTAGTGCTTTAAATTGTATATGTAGACTCTCTGCAAAGTTTTCAGTAGATGCAGGTGACAATATGAGCTATTTTGAGAGGTCTGATAGTTGAAAGGAAGATGTATAGTTTGTATCAGTGATGATATTTTGGGTCCTTCCTCCAGGATTACTTTATTATTTAGAAGTGTTTTAGGTGACAGGTGTTAGAAAAGTGGATCAATAATACTTCTGCAAGTTGGGAGTTGTTTTCTTTCCATACAAGAGAACCAGAGGTGCACAGTTGCTGAAAATGGCTCTTCAAAGAACAAGCTCTTTTCATCTTTCTGGACTGCATTATCTACATGGCTTTGCAGTTTAGGTTTGTGCCTTATATTTGAATACTGGTTGTTGCAGCTCCAGGCTTAATCACCTCATGCAAAGCCAGAAAGTTCAGGTGGAGCCAGGTGAAAAAATCTAGCTCTTCTGGATCTCTTTCAAGAGAAAACGAAGCTTTTTTCCCAGAATTCCCCAGTCAACTTTCCCTTACATTTTATTGGTCAAACTGGGTCACGTGCTGCCCTATCCTCAACACTAGTGAAGTTTGAGTGGAGAAAGCATCTGACTTTCTAGACCCTATAGTGGACTCTAGCAAAAGAAAATGGATAGGAAATGGCTTTCAGATCTTGTGGTGCCTACTGCAATATCCAGTCTGCCTGTCACTCCAAACAAGCTAGCAAACAAGCAAACACACACAAAAACACTTTCACATAGACTTGAAAAGCTAAGAAACTAGAACCCAAGCCATCTAATTTGGATCCCAGCTGTACGTTTTGCAGGCTGCATGCAGAATCTGTCAAGCTTGGGTGTGACTCCATTTCAACTTGTAGTACATATCTCATGGATTTCTTATTAGGATTAAGAAATCTAATGTAAGAAAATACTGAAAATAGTGTTTGGCACGTCCTAAGAGCTACTTGTGTACCAGTTAGTGGTGTTATGTTCATCAGCATCCAAGAGTCCAGATTTTAGCAGACAGTTGAACAGATGAGAAATGCTACTTCCAACTGCTGCAGGGAGCCAATGAAGCCTAGAATCTTTGGCAGCTCTTCCACAAGGATCGTTTCTGCCTATTCTAAAGGCATGGTCCTCCTTCCTTGGTCTAGAATTCTCAGAATCGGTCTCTATATGTATTTCCAGATTTTCACTTTTACAAATTATGAAGATCTCACAATTCCCACAATGGACCCTTTCCTTCAGAATTTGCCTTTTCAATTTGCCTATTAGGATATGCTGGGGTCTAATTCCACAGGCAGAGAAAAGAAGGGAAGGCTTGGCACAAGGTGTGAGGTTTCAAGGCATGCCTTCAGGCCAGGTCAATGGAGTATCTTGGTTAAGACAGCAAAAACCTCATTGGTTGCATTCATTCAGCAAGAGAAGCCAGGGTGGGAACTGAAGGGTGTGGAGTACATTGAGTCATGAATTCTGCCCTGTGTCTCCATTCAGTCCTCAGGGGTCTATTGTGGCGTACCAGTACCCTTGAATTCAAATAAGAGAGCAACTTGAGGACTGGGGAGATAACTCAGTAGATTAAGCGCTTGCCTGGCAAGCACAAGGGCCTGAGTTCAATGCCCGGTTCTGCAAACAACTCGGTTGTAACTACAAGTGACTTTGTAACTCAGCAACTCGCTGGATCAAGTTTTGTGTATAGTTTTCACCTATCTTGACATCCAGCTGCTAAAATAAGCAGTTTTTTTGGTTTTGTTTATTGTTGATGGTTTTTGTCTATTTCTGGAGTCACAGAAAATCCCTGTTCTATACATACTTTGGCCTGAAAATTTAAAACTTATTTTTCTCTTTCTTTAAATGTTCCAACTCCATAAAAACCAACCTCCTTACCCCTGCTGTTCTTATATTTCTAGTTGCCACTTGACCTCCCAAAATACTTGTTTTCAATGAGTACTTTATACACAGTGAATACAGTTAATAATTTAATAAACTCTTTTTTGGTGCTGCTGGTATTGCATGTAAGGTCCTGTATGAACTTCACCACTGAGCTATTTCCCCATCCCTGAATTTAGTAAATTTTTAAATTTTGTTACTGTGTGCCATTGGTGCTTGCAGTAAAAACCATTAAACCACTGAGTTTCCAGTCCTCAGCATTAGTTAGACTAGAAAATCCACCCCTGACTTCCTCTGTTTTCCTAAGGGTATGTACCTCTTGAGTCTAAGATCTGTATCTAATGTTTGACTACCTAACTACAAACAACGGAATCTTTCTCTGCCGATTTAAGCATGAAAGTAATTTACTTAAAGAAAAAGTGGAGAGTTAGGCCCAGAGGCATGCATCTAGAAGCAACTCATGACCATGTCATGGAAGTAGAAGGAGAAAAGCTGCCACTCCTGTCACTGCAAGCAAGATATCCCAGCCTCCTTTACCCCCTCAGAGATCAGGCACTGGGCACCATTGTTATCAGTGCTTCCCTAAAGCTTCATTGTCAGGGTCTTCACCTTCTACCAAGATTACTTGGTGGATAATTCCTCCACCAATTAAAAACACCTCATCCAGCCATGCTGGCACATATCTGTAATCCTGGGGGAAGGAAGCTGAGGCAGAGGGATCACAAGTTCAAACCCAGCCTAACTTAGTGACTCAGTGAGACTCTACTAAGAAAAAATGGTGAAAGAAAGAGAGAGAGAGAGAGAGAGAGAGAGAGAGAGAGAGAGAGAGAGAGAAATACAAAAATGAGTGAGGGTGTAGCTCAGTGCTAAAGTCTTAGGTTTAACCTGTAGTATCACAAAACAAATAAATAAACAAAATAACTTGGGGCCTGACCAGAAAAAGAAATCATGTTTTTATTTCATAGATTGAACCTACATGGGCTCCAGCTGTATAAAATTTACAAACACAATTATTTTGTTGCTTATAATTTGCATATAATTTGAATATGTCAAAGAATGTGGTTTTTATATAGTGCCTTAGATATCCTGTGAGTGTACTGTTTTCTTTTCTTTCTTTATTTATTTATTCATGTTATGGCTGGCTCAGCCTGCCCTGGGGGTGGGTCTGGCACAGCATGTGGTGCTGGGGATTGAACTGTGGTCCCTTCGCTTGCCTAAGTAGGCACTTTAGACCACTGAGCTATCTTGCCAGGCTCAGGTGTATTCTTTAGTTTCTGTCCTAATCTGTATTTCCTCTTGTTTCTCTGAAGTAGACAGCATCATGTAGAAGATTCTGGGCTTTGGAATCAGGGTGACATTGGATTTGATCTTGGCTCTGAACTTTATCAACAGTGCCTATTTGTAGGCATATTATTTAACTTTTCTAAGTCTTGGCTGTATTTGTTTAAAATGGGTATAGTAAAATCTGCTCCATGAACTGCTATGGGGATAAATATAATTCACATAGAGATTCTAGTGAACAATGGTCTTGATTGTGTGGACAGGAATGTGTTTTCTATGTTTATAATTAGGGAATTACCTAATTATGGCACCTGGTTCAAATGGGAGGGCATGAAGCCATACAATTAGAACAGAGTTAGCAATGCCAAGAGACTGTAGCATTGTTGCAAAATAATCCCAAGCATCGTTCTTTTAGCCTAACACATATTGTCCATGAGTTATGGAAATGCTAGAAAGAGAGCCCTCTTCCCAGGTGTGCACAGCCTCCACTACCAGCTGCCAAGGCTTTCCCTGTTGTGGTCCTACTGTGTTATTTCCCTCCTAAGTTTGTCATAACTTTCTTGGAGAGGACATGATGACATCGCTCCATCCTGGTGAGAATCTTTATGCATACAACTGGGGTCCTGCCACAATTGTTAGTATAACAAATTACAGTCCTAATCACAGTCCTAATAATTATTATTAGTAGTATAACAAATTCTAATAGAAATTACTTCTACTTCCCTCCTAGTGCCTGAACAGAGCTTGAGACCTTGTTTTCTTCCAAGGGACTGAGACAAATTACAGTTTTTGGTGTGTGTGTGTGTGTGTGTGTGTGTGTGTGTGTGTGTGTGTGTTTTGCTTACTGGGGATCATACCTACAGATTAAACCTAAAACTGAGGACTATTCCAAACAGTTAGGTTATGGATTAAATCTAACACTGAGATACATTCCCGGACCATTTGTTTTTCTTAGGATAGAGTCTCACTAAACCGCTGAGTTGCCCAGGCTAGGTTTGAATTTGCAGTTCTCCTGTTTTAGCCTTCCACAATCCCAGGATTAGATCACCATGCCTAGCTAATAATGTATAATCTTCGGTGCACAGGAAACATGATTGAGATAGTGTTAATTTCTCCAAAGGTGTTGCAAGCATATCATTTATACAAATAAGTAGTATATATAATAGAAAGTATGTGTGTACATATAAATTTACACACTTATACTTTATTTTTCTATATACAAATACACACACGTTTTGTATAAAAAACCAAAAATAATCATGTGCAATATCTTCTATGGAGTGAATCCATAAAGTTTAAATAATTGATGTCTTTAGAAGTCTTTAGGCAACTAGGGGTACAGTTAGTAACTACCCAAGGGAAACTGGCTTCCTAGTCATTCTGTTTAAGATAAGATTCTTCTAATCAACAGTTTGTCTGGCACAGAAAGTCTGGACCACCAGATGTCGCCATTCTTCTATTTCCCTCGTAGTGCCTGAACGAAGCTTGAGACCTTGTTTTCTTCCAAGGGACTGAGAGAAATGCATGCCTGGGAATATTTCTGGGATTTCAACAGCCTGTCCTTTCCTACGAAGAGGAACTGAACTGCCATTCAGATTTCCTTGTGGTCTTTGAATACCATCTGGACAGTTTCTAAGGGCTGGTGATCCAAGCTACTCGTACTTAGGGGCTTATTCTATTCGACAGTATTTTGACTATTTCTTCCAGGTTGAAAGAAGTTAAAGGCAGACCTCAGGTGCTAGATCCTGGAAAGAGAGATACAGGGGCGTTTTACAACGTCCCGGGGTCAGGAGGTCTCCCAAATCAGAGAACACTTTCCGTCCTTAGAGCTCAATTACAAAATGAGGAAAATCAACTAAATTATTGAGGAGTTTTAAAATTACAAGATCTCTAGTTTTTAAAAGCTTCTGCTGGAAAAGATGGGTAGCTGGGCAGGCTGATTTTAATCCAAAAATGAGGGGAGGGAAGCTTGAAGAATCCTCATACTATACTCAGGCGTAGATACCTGGAACTCGGTGGGACTGTGAACTTTGCTTTTACGCTCCAAGGTAATTCACCAATCCATTTCTACTCCACTCCAGATTCTACTAAACAACCACATATCATATTTAGCGATGTAAATTCTCTTTCAAGGCTTGGTTGGATTTAATATTTCATACTAGTCCGCGTTCTCGGTGATGCCTTCAGGGCATGGGATGTGTTTTATTTCTTTCTAAATTTACAACAATGCATTATGCAGCTAGCACATCTAAAGTATTCATAAAAGCGAAGGTGGGATGCCGGGCGGAGAAAAGAACCAAATTCACTTATTGTGCACCTACTATGTGCCGAGTATTGCTAAATACTTCATAAATATTTCATTTCATCTTCACAATAATGTGGCGAAGAGCTATTTATTATGCTCATAAAGCTATTGAATTTGAGATAAAGCTATTGAATTTGAGATGGCTACGTGGATTGTTCAAGATCACAGAAATCAAGAATAATTCATAGCACAAGGGAGGAAACTGAGCCTCTGGGGATTTATGAGAGTCTCTTGTACCTTTAGATAATTGAGTCCACTATTTCCCCTCACTGCTGGGAAGGTCCCTCTTCGCTAAAGACTCGGGCTGCACTTTACAAATGCCGCTGTCCTTGATAGATCAGTAGTTATGGCCCAGACCTGATCCCTCAAACTTGCTTAGGTCTCCGCTTGGGCTGCGGAATTCAGAGGCAAAGAGCAGTACTTCTCGTAAGGTTGAGAGTTTGTAGACGGTCCCTGAGAAGCTGGAGCGCTCCGAATTGGCTGAGAGCTCTGCCGGGGAGGGCGGGGAGTTTGCCGAACGTCCCTGGCCAGAATCCCTGCCTCGGAGAGCCGCGGGCTCGGAAGCGGAGAGAAGTTAGAGAGGGCGGTTGAGGGGTGGGCTGGCAGGAGCCGCTAGCCGACTCCGGTCCTGGTCGACTAGACCCGGAGGAGCATCCCCGCCGCGGCCCGGCCGTGTGTGGACGCGCCGCGCGCGGCCCGGCCGGGGCTGGGAGTTTGCAGACCGTCCCTGCCGCGGCCCTCTCGGCGGCGGCCCTGCGGCTCCCGCGGCGGCCCGGGCGCGATCCAGCCCAGGTAGCCGCGCCGCAAGCTCCGGGCGCCGCGACCCCGCGCTCGCCTGCGCTGGGCCCCGCGGCGCGGCGGCCGGCGGGAGATCCCGGCTGCAGCCGCTGACCGGCGAGGAGGTAAGAGGCGCTGGCTTGGGGCGGCCGCGTCGGAGCTCGCCGTTCCCGCAGGGAGATGCGCGCCCGGGGGCCGCGAGGGGCGCGGGCGGCTGGAGAGCCCGCACCGGGGCGGCCGGGGTTCTGCGCGCAGCCCTCGGGGCTGCAGGGGTGCCGGGCCGCTCTGCAGCACCCCGAGTGCAGCTGCGGGCCGCGCCTGGAGGCGCCCACCAGCCCTGACAGCCTCTCTAGGGGGACAGCTCAAGACCCCCAGGCTGGGGCGAGGGAGCGCAGGCTCCCGAGAACTGTCGGGAGTGGCTCGGGGCGGTAGACCGCGGTTGGCAGTTAGGCGCTTGGACGGCGGGGCAGCCTAGTGGGGTCACGCTGGGGCGTGGGCCGGGTTGGGGTCCCAAGGACCCAGGGGCGCAGGGCGGGTTGGGCTGTGGGCTGGTGGGGAAGGAGAACGGGGGAGACTGGCCGGAGGGCCCTGGGAGAGGAGGGAGGCGGTGGGCAGGCTCTCGGGGCCGGGAGCTGAAGAGGCCCCTGGGCCATAGGGCCCCCGGGGGCCGCCCTCTTGGCTCGCGACCCCAACTGCGCGCTCGGCGTGGCCGCGGGTCGCTGAGGCTGCGGGAGCTAAGAGCCCACACCCGCGCACACATTCCCCGAGAGCATGCTCAGTGTGGCCCTGGGAACTTCCTGCCGAGTCGCGAGCCGCCCTGGCCCCCTCCAGGCCCGCAGCTTGCCAAGCAGGGGGCGGTGGTGCGCGCACGGGAAAGGCCGCGTCCGCCTGGTGACCCTCTGCGACCCGGGTCCCTGCCGGGCTTGTGCTGGGTACCCGGCGCTGCACTCCCCGGCCACTCCCGCTGCAGGGAGCCGGGGCGTGGATTTTATTTCTCGCGCCCCGTGACCTGGTGGCCAGAGGCCTGGTGGTGCGGCCGTGTTCCTGGTGGAGCGCTCGCGGGGACCCCTTTGCACGAGTCGCCCGGGCCAGCGAGCAGGAAAGGCGCAAGGGGGTGTGTGAGCCCGAGGACGTTCGCGCGCGCACTCGCTGTCGCACACAAAGCCGCGGGTTTCGTAGCCACCTCGCTGTGGAGGGAAGAGGTGGCGCTTGCATTGTCCAGCAGTGAACTGAACACAGACGGGCGACTTCGAGCTGCGAGGACCTGGCGACGCCTGGGGTTTTCTGAGATACCGGAGTCGAGGTCTGTCCACTCACCACCCGCTTGCAGCAGGGCGGTCGCTGCTGTGTACTAAGCCCTGGTGGCCCGGTTAGGAAAGCTTGGGATCTTCCCAAGGAAGTTGGGGAGAGGCAAAGCGAGGTTTGTGGGGTTCTGTGGTATGGCAGCATTGCACCTGCAGGTGCACTAGGCTTCAAGCGGTAGAGGGAGGCTCGCGTTCTGAAGAAGTGAGCGTGGAGAGCAAGTTCATTAAAACGAACCCCCTTCATCGGCAAGAGCCCAGCGACTTGGTGACTACTCCACGCACCCCGCCCCCCGCCCCCCACTGGCCTATGTCACCCACATTTTGAGCTTTGATGCTGAGTCACAACTTCTCGTATAATTCAAGAAAAGCACTAAATAGTGAACCGCAAATCTGTTATGGTAAATGAATTTTCCCCCTTCCCTCCCGTCCTTATGCGTTTTGTTATTGTTCAGGGCTCACAGGCGAACACAACTTGTTTCTTTCTTTTTTGGACAATGTTAGGATGAAAACAAAATCTTCCCTCTCTGGAGGACTTTCAGGCTTTCTTCAGTTTTCAACTTAATTAATGTCCATCCATGTTGTCAGTTTGACGTTGGGAAGCCTGAAAATCGAGGTTAAGAAAGTGGAAACAGAGAAGGACCTTTTACCTTTTTTAAGGATGGGGAAGAAGTTGCCCTGCCAAGGAGATGTGGGCCGCAGAACTGGATGTCTGGGCATTTTTCTTTCCTCTTTGCATCCCAACTGAGCTTCCTGGCTCAGAGACACTTGAGACTGTAGTCACGAGGAGAAAGGGTGCTGCAGTTTGCTTTGGAGGTTCTGCAGCTCAGCACCTGCATAAATGACCACCACTTGGTTTTAAGGTGAAGCGCAGGGTCTGGAAGCCAGGAGGCTCAACCCAGATCCTGCAGTGGTCTCTGTGCACTCCAGTTGCAGCTGTGCGGAGCTGCTCCCACGCCCTTTGCTGGTAGCTGGGTGCATGTCAAGTGCTGTGTGTTTGAAAGTGTGACTACTGTACACATTTATATATATATTCACATATCTGTGTACATTTTTACAAGGAAGCATGTGCATATGTATGTGCATATGCACTATTCTTTGGGAGAATCTGGTAGCTGGAAAGGACCTGAGAGATCCTAGGAAATCAGATTTTCTCCCTTCCCATTCAGCTTTCTCGATTTATAAATAACCAGCCAGCCTTCTGCCCAGCTGGCCTCCTAAAGCGCTGAAACGCCAGAGTTCTCCTGGGATCCTAGCTGAGTGGGAGGCCTTTGGCTCCTCCCCTGAGGAGTGTGGCTGCCCAGGATTCCTTTTAGTTAGCACTCTGACACTTGACACGACTTTTCCTGATGTTCCCATGTTCCTGGCTCCAAATCACTGCAGAGCTGCCCCTTGACAGATGCTGGCAGGGAACAAGCAAGGAGTGTAACGTGCTCTGCAGAGCTATCTAGGGAATCACTCAGCACAGTCCCCAGGAAGACCTGGGTGGCCAAGCCATGCCCTCTCTGGCTCTGTGGCCATCCACAGAGTGGTTAAGTGGTTCTGCTCATTCCAAACAGGCAGGGCCTCCTTTTCTTGCCTTCTCCTGTTGGTGGTGGCCTTCTGTCCCTAGGAGTAATGGGCAGGTGTATTTTAGTAGAGGTCTCAGGGAAGTGGATGATGTCAGGTTTTCCTGGGGAGGTTGCTATCTTGACTGTCAAAGTCGGAGGAAGAGTCTGGTGCCAGGTGAGCAGGCAGTTCTGACTGAAGGAAGGTATATATGTCCTACAATCTAGGTACAGCAAAAGGAGAGGAAGTCAGGCGTAGTGGTACACCTGGAATGCTCGCACTCTTGAGAGACTGAGGCAGGAGGATCTTGAATTTGCGCTGAGCTTGGGCAACTTGGTGGTTTAGTGAGACTCTAACACACACACACACACACACACACACACACACACAAAGATCTGGGCTGTGGCTCAGTGCAGAGGCCTTAGATTTAATCTCTAGTCTCTCTCTCTCTCTCTCTCTCTCTCTCTCTCTCTCTCTCTCACACACACACACACACACACACACACACACACACACACACACACTGAGGAGGAAATAATTATTTGGGACCGGGTTGCAGTGTGGGTGACAATGAGGAGGCTTGGTTGAAAAATATGTAAGCATTTGGAACTTATCAGTGCAAGTTTTACTAGGCTGCCTTTAAAATTAGTAATTGCTTTGATGTATGAGACTCGCTTAATAGCCAGAAAATGGATAAAAGTATAATTTTTTTGAAACTGACGGAAGAGCTCCTCACACCTGCTTTATGTCGTAAGACCCCGTTGCCAGCCTGAGTACTGTTGGGACTGGTGCAGGCTGTGGGCAAGCTAATGCCTCATTTATCTACCATTTGCTATACACTGTGCTGATGTGGCTATGGAGGTGTCCTTCCTCCAAGTTACTTTTTTACTTTTAATTTATCTGACCTTCTGTTTCATTGTGTTAATGTGGACTAATAGCTCTTGGAAAGCTGCCACCAGGATCCAGGAGCCTCAGTGCTGGACTGTACTTAGTGCAGGACTGTGTTGGAGCTGGGGAGGGGGCACTGGGGCTCTGTGCCCATGTTTGCCGTCTTACTCTGTTTTTTTTTTTTCTCCCAGTTGCCACAGTTGATTACATACTTCTCTGACTTTGTTGGTTCTGGAAGCCAAAACAGGATTTGACAGCATCACTATTTTTTCCAAATGCCCTAGCTCTTTTGTCTATGCACACAAACTTCGAACTTGAGAACAGGGCCTTCCTCTCGGGGCTCAGGGTGTAGCCTCAAAAATCTGGACATGTAAACTGTTATGCTTGGGTTTGGAGGAAGAAGCTCTTGTAGGCTGGTGCTGTCTCTTTGTCCCCTGTGCTGGACCTCTACCAATGCCCCCTAGACCCTGGACTTTTCTGGAATGGCCAAGGTATGTTTCTCCATCCTGTTGCCCCTGAGTGCAGGAGGAAGGTGTGTCCCAAGTACTTTGTACCAGCAAGAGCTTAGTCAGTTTACCTTTAAAAAGCCAGCCCTGCAAGCTTGTCCTAGAATAGCAACAGCCTATCTTACATGCCCCCTTGTGTGATTTTTGTGGATGCTTTTGAGGCAGTAGGCACCTCCCTACTCCTGTGGGAGCTCCTTTGTGTTGGACTTCTGTATATAGACTTCTTTTTGGTCCAGTTGTACTCATGTAAATGCTTTTTGTGTGTATTCCACACTGATTTTGCTTTTTGCAAGTATCCCGTACTGTTTTTTTTTTTTACAGTAAAAAAACACATCTTTTACTGTAATACTTTTCAGTTCCTTCCATCTTTGTTTCTTCCACAAGAGTGTGTTGGTTTGCTGATTGTCACAGAACTTGTATGTCTTGGTGGAGAAATGTCAAGTACAGGTGGGTAAGAAAATAGGGACGATGGTGATGAGAGGGTGTCTTCCATAACTGACACTATTCCATGGGCTTCTTTCATCCTTTCATTTCATCCCCACTAACAACCTGATGGTGTTGTTATGTTATTCCCAATTTATTTACACAGGGAGATTGTAACATTGAGAACTCGGGAAATCTGGCCAAGCAAGAGAATGAAGATTTGAACCCAGACCTGGGTTAACTACACCTATGCCTTGTTGAGGTTGATGAGGCAGGACTTTCTTCCCAACGTGTGCTGAAAAGAGACTTACACTCTTGGAGTTTTGAAGGTTTAAAGGGCCTGCAGGGAGAAGATCTGCCTGGATCATTTTTTTTTCTTAACAAGGTGCAGAGGTTGAAGAACTTACTCAGTCCCTTCAGCTGGCAGCAGTGGGAAAGCTGCGCTTCATTTCTGAGCTGTGGTACTGGAGGAACAATTGACAGCAGCTGATGAGAGAGGAATGCCTGCTTTGCTTATGGACATGTCCCAGGAAGGGAATTTGGTGGCCATTTGGCCTCTGTTCCATCCCAGAGCCTTCAGTGGGCACGCAGCCAGCTTTAGGGGGTAAGGAGCGGGCAGGTGTGGTTGAATTCCTGCCCCGTCCCTACCTGGGTTCATCTAAGCAACTTATGTCCATTTGAGTGAGATGCTTCCTTTCTGCTGTCTCCTGCTAAATTTGCTGTCTTAGGAACATAGTGTTGGCTGGAGTTTTCCTTCACTCTTGTTCATTTTGCCCATGTGTCTTCAGATTCCTGGCTCCTATCATCATTGGCTTCTATGATGCAGGAGCATGGGGTGACATGGCAGAGAGTGCACAGCTATTCCTTTGCAGTCCTGCCAAGGTTGTCTGTGGAGGCCTCCCTACGGCGTGGCAAACCCTGGCAGGAGAGCAGAGCCCCTGCCAGATGTTGCTCTGACCGCTGAGGACGGACGCAGGTAGATTTTCTCACTGCCTGAAAGAGGGAGTGCCATATATTTTCCAGTTTTTTCCTTCCCTGCATCCTGATTTGCATCAGTCATGTCAGTGCACCTGCTCCACGCTCCAAATGTTTTGCTTTAATGGACTGCCTATACTTGCACAAGGGGTCTAGAGCCTGGGCCTGGCCAGCACCCACGCAGAAGAGTTGAATTCAGTTATAAAGACAAACGTAGACTAGCACCTGCCTGGCAGGGTACAAGGTCCTGAGTACAATTTCTGGTACCAAAAAAAAAAAAAAAATTAAAACAAAAAACAAATACAAATGAACACTGAGTCATCCTGTATGACCATTTTGGGCCTCAGTTCTTGGTGGGACAGTAAGAGAGGATTAAATGAACTCTAAAATCTGTTCCATCTAATGTTGACTGACCATAAACATGTGACACAGTGGTATAGAATACAGAAACTAAGTACAGTTCTTTTATTCAATGAAAGAGAAAGCAGTCACATTGTTCTTGCCTTGTGGGCAGACTCCCATGAGCGGGCAGTACAGTGCTTACCTGAGAACCCGCCGTCTATTATGACGGATCTTTTGGGATGTTTGCTTTTGGATGTTTAAAGAATGAAGAGCCCTGCTCCTGACTCAGCCTAAAAATAACCTACTTCCCTCTGGCGGGGCTGGTTTTTTCCCTTGGGAAATTGAGGTCTGAAGCTCAGTGGGTGATCAGACTCCTGGAATTCTGTGACTCTATGACACATAGCCCTAGGAATGAGGCTGAGGCTGACATTGCCAGGAGGGCAGCCAGATCCTGTTCATGTCCTTTCTCTGCTCACCTGTGAAACAGCTACATTTATAGGATGAGGGAAATTGGTATTAGTTTACTTGCAGCTGCTTAAAAAATGTTAATTTTCCACTCTTGTTTTTTTATTTACTAGTGTTCCGGAGGAGTTTCCCAAATGACCAGTTCGTTCTCTTGTTTAGAGGAGCACTGTCTGGTGCCTCCTGCCAAACTGATCTTTCTGTCTTCCTTTGACACCTTGCTTAGTGTTTGTGTTTAGTACATTTCCTTCCTCTTCTGTAATTTTTTAGCAAACAGGGGTAGAAGTAGCATCAGGTTAGGGGTGTAAAGGGGTAGAGGAGCTTTCTTCTGTTCCTTTCCCAAGTAATGCTCACCATGAGGCATCCCAAGTCCTGTGAGACCATTGCAAAGACAGCGTCGGGTCCTTCTCTAGGCTCCCCCAAGAATGATACATCCTCTCCCTTTCCCTTTATCTGAGTTTTCACTGATACACTTTCCAGATGTAAGGGTGACACTGATAGGTGGGCAAGCCTACTGCCTTGTTTGTAGGAGCAAATATAATTTCTTAGGTGAGAATGGTTGCCTTTCTTCAGTAGCTTTTCCAGTCCTTGTTTGCAATTCTAATGCTTAAGAGATGTAAGAGCAAGTTGTTCCCTACCCTTTGGTTTAAAAAAAGAAAAAAATTGGTCTCAAGAAACAGACAGGAGCTTGGCTCTGCAGCAGGCAGAGGCTAGACCTGGCTTCAGGCATGGCACATGGGAGTCACAAGATCTGCTGGGCCATGTGGCTCACTGACTCCTGAGTGAACCCCATCGCTAGCAGGTGAGGCCTCTGCAGCTGGTTGGCTGTGGCTGATCATGTGCTGTGGATTCTGACTTCTCATCTGTGAAATGACTCATTCCTGAGCTTGCCCTCTGCGTGGGGTTCTTCTGGTGTTCATGTATGGCTGGGCTCAGCACACGCACATTTCTAGCTCCTACTTGTCTTTAGGAATATTGTTAGGTGTGTCCTGACTTTCAAAGTTTATTTAGTCTTTGTGCCTTGGTACAATTTTATCTTCAAAAAAGTTGGTGAACTTTTTGTAGGCATTTTTCACTCTAACCATGAGTATAATTTATGGGTTCTTCAAGGTCACAAATTGAAACTCGGTGTGTGTGTGTGTGTGTGTGTGTGTGTGTGTGTGTATGTGTATATACATATCATATCAGAGATTGTTGCTGTCTTTTCATATTATCTGGAAAAAAAAAAGATATGAGGAAAAAGAGTTGGAATTAGGCCTGGGACATCCAAGAATTTTATTTGGAAAGCTTTTGTTAAGATAGCCTTCCCCAGCACATTGTTAGAGCCATAGGTAGGAGGTGCTTGGATACCAAGAATAATGTTACTATTCTTCCTCCTGGGTGTTCGTAAAGGGATAATAAGCTGCTCTTTCGATCATGCTGCCTTCTTTCTGATTGACCCTATAACCTGAATCAGATATGGCTCTCCAGTTTGGATTCTACACAAGGTTAGTGGTCTTCAGGTTCTGGAATTTTTTCCCAGTCTAATAGCTTCAACAGGGGCTTTTCTGTTTCTCTTTTCTTAGCTGTTGTGACATGTTATGAGATTACATCATCCTACTAGTGGTGCTGTAACAGTTGAGAGCAATATTCACTTACTCTTTTGATTCTGTGAATGAAGGTCTGATGTGAATCTCAGTGGCCAAGGTCAGGGTGCCTGTTCCTGACCTTGCTTCACAAGTTTGCCTTGTGAAGGCTCAAAGGGTGAATCTATCTGTTTGCTTGCCTTTTCTAGCTTCTTGAGTTGCCTACGTGCCTTGTTTTGTGTTAACTGCCTGTAATCCCAGCAAGGAAGAGCCGAGTCCTCTGCTAATGTGCCAGTTCTCTGAACAGAGCTGGTAATTGTTCTCTGCTTTTATAAATCCATGTGATTAGAGGAGACTAACTTGGATAATCCAGAATAAGTTTCCCTATTTTAAGGTCAACTGGGATAATCCAGAATAAGTTTCCCCATTTTAAGGCCTTTGATTTAATCTTTCCTGCCCCATAAGGAAATAGAATCACAGGTTCTAGGGATTAAGATATGAACACCTTTAGGATTTCTTTACTCTTAAGGAAAATAACTATTCTCTTTTATAAAGGACATTGACTGTTACAGAAGCGTTACCTGTTTCCTTGTTCCAGTCTTTTTGTACACCAGCTGTACATTGGTGTCTAAGGTTTGAGTTGTGCTGTGGCCACGCATTAGCTAAGTACTTCTGGTGTTCCAAATTATGTAACTGTAATCTTGTTATTACATTGAGGAAACTGAGGTGCACAGGAAATCTGTCCAGGCTCACTCAAGCCACAGTTGCAGAGCCACGATGTAAGTCTCACATTCTTTTCACTCTTTTTCTGTCTCACAGGTGAAAATGAAAAAGTAGGATGAAAGATGGTAATAGAAAAACTGAAAATAATGTAAAAATTCTGTGCTTCTGGCCAGGTGACAGATGGTAAACAGTAAATATTTTAACTGGGTGTAGTGGTGTAAGGTGTAAGTTTATAATTCCAGCACTCAGTGGGTGAGGCAGAGAATCACTGTGAGCTTAGGCTGTATAGTGAGTTCAGGGCCAGCCTGAAGTACAAAGTGAGACCCAGTCTCAAAAAAAAAAAAAAAAAAAAAAAAAAAAAAAAAAAAAAAAAAAAAAAAAAAAAAAAAAAAAAAAAAAAAAAAAAAAAAAAAAAAAAAAAAAAAAAAAAAAAAAAAAAAAAAAAAAAAAAAAAAATCAGCCAAAGAAACCCAATAAATATTGTCTCTAGTAGATAGATCACACTAATGGCTCTGCATAATGGCTCCTCGTATCCATACTCTTTGCCCTGTGTCTTTTTAGTTCTTCATTGCCCCTCCTCCCACATTGGAATTGGTCCTCTGACTTGCTTTGGCCATTGTCAGCAAGTGCTGTGTTTTTTAGAGTGCCTTTACATTTCAGATGCCATTTTCACATCATTTTTGAGAGTTTTCTCTCTCAGCCCCCCACTGCCACTGTCAGCACATGCCCAGGCTGGCCCAGTGGCGCACGTTGCATTTGGTCAGCTGGTTCCATTTTCCCCCACCCATACTCCTCCTCGCCTATAGCTAGCTGCTCACCATCTCCTGAGCGTGTCTCGCCTAGTAGCTCAGCCCGGCCTACACCTCTCTGACCTGTACACCTGCACACAGGATGCGTAGTCATTTGAAGCCATTGAAATCAGGGGAGATTTGTTCTGCAACAATTGAAATACATCTCATATCAGATATTTGAATAGCCTAAGAAGTAATTTCAGTATTCTTGGCAAGAGCATTTTGGATTACTTTTAACTGATTTTCTTAAAAGGTATATATTAGGTCCAAGAGCTTCTCATTCTCTCTGCTCTTTTCTCCTTTTTAGAAAATACTGAAGTCCTTCTAATTCTAATCAGTTTTATTATAAGTGTGAGCTGTTTTCTCTTTTTTGCAAGATGTCAGATATGTTGAGGTCGTGCCACCTAAGCATCAAAGAATTAATTCCCAGGGACGATGTAGGTGAAGAAGTAGGAAAGGTTAATTGAGAAACAACTGTTTGTAAGGCAGAAGAAATCCCCAAAATAGTGGCCGCTGAGGCCCTTTGTCAGGAGTAATTTATATAGCAAAATCACAATGTGGGTGCAACTTGGGTCAAACTGCCATCAACCTGTAGTATTACAAGTGTACCCACTTGGCTAACGTTGACCAAATAGGGAATGAATTACGTAGCAAGGCTACATGGAAAGAAGAAATTCACTCACTCACCCTGGTGACTAATGCCTGTCTGAGCTTACCGGACTAGGTATGCAAAGCACGATATAATCTCAAGCTATTTATCCCTGAAGGGAGGTAAGCAGGCCTGGTCCTCCCAGCTTTGTCTTGGGCTGGGCTTCCTTCAGATGTGCCTCCAGCCACAATTCTGATGTCTGTTTTTCTGCTGCCATCCTTGAAAGCCCAGTCTCTCTCTGACTATTTATATATATCTTACTTAGCTGCTTATAATAATATGGTGGCTTTGGACTTGAATCTACAGTAAGGAATACATACAAATTCACAGCTTACATATATAACAACAAGTTTATGAAATATTACTTTCACCACTTATGGTGTTTTCTGATATTTTTTATTGTATTCTACTCTATTGTCTTAAAAATGCTAGTTGAGGGTCAACATGCTATGACCAGCTGTCTGTTATGTGAATAAAGTTTTATTGGAACGTGACCCCTCCATTTGTGTTTGGGTTGCTTATGGCTGCTTTTGTGTTGCAGTGACGGGTGAGTAGTGGTGAGGCATGAACTGGTCTGCAGCACCTGAAGTGTTGATTTTCTGCCCCTTGAAGAAGTAGTTTTCTGACCATTGGACTGAGTTGACTTTATAACCTGTCAGAAAGTTTGACCCTCTATTTGGAAGACACTGTTCAAGGACCCCGAGTTCTCCAGAGGTCCTTCTGCAGATTATGCTGAAACAGTTTGGCGGCGAAACTTAAGCCCTTTCCCTGTTATGTGCAAACTTTTGCGCTCAGATGCAAGTTATACTTTTGCTACTTGTTCTATATACTACCTGACTGGCTCACCCAGGAAACTTTTCAAGCAATTCTGAAGTGTTGTGCCCCCCCCCCTTTTAATTTAAATAAGGCTTTCTAGTGGAAGCTAATTGGAATTAAAATGGACACAAATTCCATTCAAGTACTGCTTATTTATTCATTAGATTCCAGCAGTGCCTTTTTTTGTGATATAATGGAATCCATTAGTAGAAGAGGTAGAGAAACAGTGATCCTGGCTTCTTTTAAGAAAGCCTCTCTGGCAACTGGTCCTTATTGCTGCATTTCTAAATTAGAGTAGCATTATTTCTGAGCATAATACAATTTAGAGACATTAAATCATGAACTTTTGTGGTTGAAAAGACCTTGAGAAACATTTTCTCCTGCTGAGACCTAATTGGGTCCTTAAATGCCAAATTTCTTCAATACCTACATTGTTACTTACGTTGTGTGGCTCAAAGAATTGATGAACAAGAGCAGAAGCGGAAGAGACTATGGAATGGTCTGGTATGTCTTTTCAGAATCTGAGGTGCAAGATGAGCCACAGCCTGTGACCCATTTCTTTATTGGTAACAAGAATGGATCCCGGATCGATGAGTTTGTAGCCTGAGGAGCGTTAGGTAAAATCCGAGGGAGCTCTCCGAAGGAAGGCAGATCTTGAAAATGAACTTAAGTCCTCCTGAGTGATTTGGCTGTTGCTGCCACCCTCTCAGGTGAGGTGGGTGGTGTCCTTCCAGGTGGTTGGATGTGTGTAATTAATAAGGACTCTTCAAAGTGTCAGCAGCAGAAGCCTGTTGGAGCTTGCTGTCCCTGAAGAGGAGAATTCACCTCAAGGACAAGGAAGGAGATCCACCTCAGCTCTAGGCTCCAGGAACCCCAGAATCCCTCTTTGTCCTCTTCTCTACTTTTGCTGCCTACAGGCTTAGTTCTTCTCCCCTCCTTATTCTGCTTTTCTTGTTCCAATGGCAGAACTCCGGGTAAGGGTAGCAGCCGAGGAAGCTGTATTGGAAGCCTGTTCTTCCCCTTACGATGCTTCTTCCAGTGCCCTGGGATGTGTTCTTTCTGTGCCAGCTTAGATCGCTTAAGGGTAGGCAGGAGCTGAGACCTGGAAAAGGGATTTTGGTTCAGCTGAAGTTAAAAGTTAAAGCTTCCTGACTAGTGAGATAGCTCAGCAGACTGAGCATCTGCTTAGACAAGCACAGGGACCAGGGTTCAATCCCTGGCATTACATGCCAAGCCAGCCCCGCCCCCAGGTGTGCTGAGCTGGCCACTGAGACTGGGCATGGTGGTGCACCCTTGTAATCCCAGTGCTGGGGAGGCTGAAAACAGGAGGATCACTACAAGTCGGCAAACTGTACCACAACTTGATGATCACAGGCAAGTAAAAGCCAAGTCTAGACCTCACCTTCACGTACACCAATCATTTTTGCACATTTTAGACAAGTATCAGCATTTCCAGTCAATAAAGAAAGATTACATTTTGGAAACTAGCATCACCCATATAGCACAGTCATATCACCTGTGTTAGTTACTTTTCTGTCATTGCTGGGACAAATACCTGACACACAAGTTTAGGGAAGGAAAGGTTAACTTAGCTCACAGTTACTGGAGGTTTCAAGATGCTGCCCCCGCTTGATAGGGTCTAGAGGATAGGCTGGGGCTCTGCCGTGTCCAGGATGATCTGCTCCCTGTCTTGAGAGACTGTCACCTGGGGCAGGGGGAGAACCTCTGACAGACAGCCCTTGCTGTCAGTTTAATGGTTCTCTCTTCTCTTGACCACGCCCCCTCAAGCCCCGCCCCAGTCCCCCTCCCCCAAGCCTCGTGCTTGACAGCCCCATGATTTACATGAGGCTTTGTGGGGACAACCAGATACAAACCACGACATCACCTGTCTTAGTCTACATTTGTATGTGACCCTTTTTTTATTTCACATTAAAATACAAGTGTCTAATGAATCCATTATACCTTCTTGAATGGCCTTGCCCAAATAATTGCTTTGTGAAATATGTCAGCTTTGTCATAAATTACTTTCCTTTTATTCCCATTTATTTTGCTGTTAGGACTTTCAATATACTGTTTAAAACTGTAGGTGGGTCACCTGAGAAATTTTGGCAGGTAATAAAGGGGTTTTACAAGGCATAAAGTAGGGGACTTAAGGTTCATAAGGTTTAGAACACAGGTATTTGTAAAATAACTTTCCCTGTAGTCTAATAATTCAGCTGAATTAATGGTTTTAAAGCCAAACTTTTCTTAAAACAGCAATTATGATTCATACATTGGATGCATAAATGAATAGAGATGTTGGCCTGTGTCATACTTTTCCTCCTCTTGTCCACTGTTGGAGACTCTTCTTTGTGCAGACTTTCCATGCTCCCATATTTGTGGTTTGACCGTTCTTGCTGAGTCTCTTCATCAACCTGGAAAACATGCAGAGGTAGAAGGTTGCCTTTTCTACTCAGTGTTGTTATCATGAAATACCTGGCAGTGGGTGATATATCAGGAAAAGAGGCTTATTTGGCTCACAGTCCTGGTAGCTGGAAAGTCCAAACAGCATGGCGCTAGCATCTGGTAAGAATCCTCTGACTGCGTCATGACATGGCAGATGGCGTCTGTAGTGAGAACACATGGTGAGAGTGTGTGTGTGGAGGGGAGCACGAGCAAGCTCGTGTGGTGGGAGAGGAAGCAGGAGTGAGCTGGAAAGTAAGACCAGCCTGACAGCAGCCTCTTCTCATGGGAATGAATCCTGTACTAAGGGAGCTGACCTACTCCTAAGATGTAACAGTAATTCATTCGTTAGAGTGGAGCCTCCATGACCCAGTTGTCTGCAGGAAGCCCCTCCTCTGGAGGGTTCCACAGTGTAACTCCACTGCACTGGGAACACACTTCTACCATGGATTTGGGATACAAATCATATCCAAACCCTAACAAGGGTGCAATAAGGTGATTGTGTAAGCTTTCTAGGAATGGCTGTGGGCCATCTCAGGAGGGAGGCTTCTGTTAGCAAAATGGTACCGCTTCATTTTCATTAACCTTTAGCCAGAATTTAGTAATTCCTTCACTTTTGAAAATCAACCACACATTGCAGTAGTTTGAGGGTTGTTTTGTACTTTCTTACCAGTAGATAGCCAGCATTTTCATATCGCGTTATACATGTTTAGTGGAGAACTGTATATATTAATACTGCCATTTTGAAATTATGGTGGTTGATAAAGCTGCTGCTAGTGTTAGTTGATGTGTTAATAAATAAGCACATGTAATACTATTTCACAACATAAAAATATTTTGGTAACTATAATTGAGATCTGGGGATATAGCTCAGTGGCACAAATGCCTGCTTAGGAAGTACAAGGTCCTGAGTTTGATTCTTGGAATCTCTCCCCCAGCACCATATATATTTGACTTTCTCTATAGGCCTATGTATTCTGTGTTATGTCCCTAAATAATCCTGCTGCGAAGACTCTGTACTTCTCTAGTTTGCCAGCAATGTTGTAGTATAGGAATGGTAGACAACTATGCAGTGTTTTGGATGCCACATAAGCCACTGCTCCCTGTCCCTCCTGGTCATCAGGAGTTGACTGTCTCCGGGGTAGTTCTCCAGGGCTGTTGCACAGGCATGGGGTGGGTGTCGGCTTATCTGCAGTTGGCTAGTTGTCTTCTGAGACCTGGTTGATGCGTTGTGCTTTACCCCAGGCTCACCCTTCTACACATTTGGAGGGGACACGTTTGTCAGAACATGTGTCCTGCAAAGCCGTGTCAATTCCTTTAAGGTACACAATGTACTTAGAGATAGAATACCCCCATTATCTGAATTCTAAACAGAAATGTGATTTCTGTTTCTCGCATGGAAAAAACTCAAACATTTTGCAGGAAAATTCCCTGTGAAGATCAACCCTGTGCTTTTCTTTTTTTTAATGCTTCCCAGTTCCATAATTGCTATTATTTAGATCTGAATTACCTGCAAGGTCTCATGTGTTCAGACGCGAGATGGGACTTTTGGAGGGTGATTGGACCATAGTGGATTAATCTTTTGATGATTTTATAGCTGAATATGCTGGTAAGGGTGGAGGCTATTTCAAAGAAGCGTGTTATTCGGAGGCATGGCCTGGAAGGGTCAGTTCTTGTCCCTGGCTCCTCCCACTGCCGACTCTGTTTCCCGACTGCTATAGACTGAGCACTTTTTGCTGCAAAATCCTCCTACTATGTTACTTGTGCCTTGGAGCCAGGGAACCATGAAATGAGCCCTCTGAGACCATGAGGCAGATCAGCCACCCCTTGAAGGTGTATGTGTTGCATATTTGTTCGCAGTGAAAATTAAGCTGATCAGTATGGTAATTGTCAACACAACTCTACAGTGTACCTTGTTGCATAGAAAATTTGTCTTGTGAATAGTTGTGGGGGGGCGCTTCCCTGGTATGTTGCCCAGAATTTTAGGCTTGGGTAGAGGTAGACAACCCCATAGGTAAGAGATACTTCATCTTGGCAACTGGCTTGCCATTCATTGAATCCAGTCTCCAAAGTGCTGGGTTGTGGTTACTAAGTGGATTTCTGGGAGGAGACTCAATCTGTTTCTAGAAACTTCTGTTGACAAGAAGAGACTTTGCCATAGAGGAGCCTACTGCACTGTTCCTTGCTGTGCTCCAGACATGAAGTTATTCTTGCACTCTGCTATGCATCTTTTTCCCTTCATGGTTTCAAAGTATATTTAGAGTGTGATGGTGCTTATCATTTCTTTTAATTTTCAGAAGTCGTGGTGAGAAGGCATCTTCACTTATTCAGCACTGACACCTTGAACACCTTGTTAAATGATAACGAAAATTGAAATTTGGATGGTTTCGTTTCAGAAATAATTAGGATGAAGCTTAGAATGGGGTAGTCTCACATTTTTTCCAGCAGCGGATTTAGTTATTAAAAAAATTTATCATGGAGCAGAAGCCAGTCCTTTCAGGAAATAGGAACAGTCCCATTTTGCATTATATTGTTACTGCACATTTAAGACATATATATATATATATATATATATATATATATATATATATATATATATATATTTAAGCTTATCAGTGAAGTAATGGCAGCATCTCATCTTTTTTTTAAAGTGGACTAGCAAAATTTAATTGCATCCTAAGCCACTGATGGTGCAGATTCATGTGTGAGATTGTGCATGCTTAGATTTAATCTTTAAAATCAGGTACATTGCTGAGATCCCTTTACCATCATGGAGTCTGAAGGCCAGCTTCGTTTTTGGCTTGAGAAAGCAAGGAGTTCACCAGATGCATGGGCTAAGTAAGGTTGATGCGCTCACTCACTCTCAGAAATCTCCAACCGCCCTGCATTCTGAAACATATTCACCAGGCCTATTTCATAGTAGTTTTATTGGGGTAAATCTTGATTTTAACCATACTTTTTTGGACAGAATAATTGAAATCCAGAAGGCTTAGAATATAGGCATTTAATACTTCAGAGTGATTCAGCTCCTGGTCAGATAGATGATGTATGTATGTATAGCTGTCCCATTCCCATTTTACAGACCTTATCACAGTAAGCAGTAGAAAATATAGGCCCTTTCTTTAGCTTGACAGGAAAAGCTGGCAATGCTATGGGTAGATAAGCAGTTTCTTCCTGTTGATGACCTTTTAATCATGATAGGTTGGCAGCGTTCAGGGGAGCCTTGTGCATCCTGTCTAATTTCATGCTTGGGGCAGCCTTGTAAAGTAGGTTCCCTTATTTTCATTGAACAGATGTGAGACTGAGTGGAAAAAGGAAGCATTGTCTGTAGTGGCTCCTATAAGCAAGGTGTCCATGTAGTTTACCACCCAAACCTGGACACTTTGAGCACGAACAGGAGTGCTAGTGATGGTTACACTGGACCAACAGGCACAAATAGGGACATGTGGCTTCACTGTTAATAGGGTGCAACCTGGGAGGTTGAAGGGAGGTCTGTGATTTTGAAGTGTTCCTGCTCTCCATTTTAGCGTGGGCTCAGGCTGCTCCATCTGTAGATGAATTTGTGAGGCACGTTTAGAAAAACCTTCTGAGGGTTGGCCAAATAGCTCCACAGATTAAAATGCCGGCAAGCAGGTATAGGGGTGCCTGCCTTGCTGGCCCCACCCCCAGGGTGCACCGAGACAGCAATTGAGACTGGGTGTGGTGGCACGCCCTGTAATCCCAGCTCTTGGGAGGCTGTAAACAGGTGGATCTCGAGTCCGATCTAGTAGTGAGACCCTGAACACCCTATAGACCCTTCCCTAAAGTACAAAACAAACAAGCAAATAAAAAACCCTACTGAGTGTGAGTCCTGTGATATAAGCAAAGGGAATCATCCTTAAGTCCAGGTAAAAGTTCTCTTTGGCAAGAGAAATGTCTGTTGGAGGTCCTTTTTCTAGAAACACATAAAGGTTTTTGGGGGAAGGCAAGTAGTTTTTCTCTTCCTAAAAAGTGGTTTTTTCCTTCTTTGTTTAGAAAAAAGCACCCACGTTTAGCATTAGGGCAAATGCCTTTATGGCCAGTGGCATTTAAGGTACAGTAACACACAGTGGTTCTTTCCAGTGCCAGGCACAGGACAGTAGTTCCAGGATCCAAAATTTGTGGATTGCTCCCATCCCTTTATAAATAGCAAAGTATTTGTATGTCCTGTATATACACCTTTCCATATATTAAAGTCATATTGATTACTTATAACACCTAATGCAATGTAAAAGTGATATGAATAGTTGGAATATGATATTGTTGAAAGAATAACAAGAAAAAAGTCTATATGTGTCCAGTACAGATGCATTTTCGTCCAAATTTTTTTTTTTTTATCATGATTGGTTGAATCTATAGTTGTAGAACTCACAGGTTATAAAGGGCTAAGTATAATGAATTCTTTAATAGTAATGTGTATATGTCCAGATTTATCACTTCTGTTATTAGCATTTTCTGCATGATTGTTATTGTCAAGGCAAGTTTGTGTGATATAATCATTCCCACGAGATGTTAGCATAAACACCCCAGCCCTCAGTACATCGCACTCCTGTTTATGCCACATTCTGGCTCTTGACAAGCCTTTGTGCCCCTGTGAACATCAGCAGAGGTTCAGCCTCTAAGATGCATGAAGCACAAGGCTCTTATAAATGATATTACAGCCGAACCATGAAAAGTAATAAAGAGCACTTCTCAGCATCCCAGGATTTATTTGTTCACACCATTGTGTTCTCTGGCTGCCTTCTGAGCTAGCTGAGGTGTGGAAGCAGAAGTTTCAGAACAGAGCACTTTGGTAAATACCACAGCCTATTATAAAAAGCAGTCTTGCTAAATTGTCATTTGTCATCAAGTCATCTGCAGTGCCAAAGAATGACAGGCCATTCATTTAGAGCCACCGCTGGAGACCTAGAGCAAGCAGGTGGGTGTAATGTCGGGCATTTGCTTGTGCGTTTGTGAGCTGCTACTTGGCCTACATTCGATGCACTCAGATTTGTGGGAGAATCTGCCTCTGAACCTTAGTGCGCCCAAAAATCAAATACTATAGTAGGTAAAATGACTTTCTGCTGTTGCAGAAAAAGTCTCTCCCACGACACGCGACAGAGGGACCCAAAGGGAAAGTCACGGGATCCGAGATACACTTGGTCCCTGTGCTTTGCATCATAGTCCTATGTGGTTGTTCCTGGGCAGGGCTAGGCTTCTCTGTGAAATCTTGAGATGTACTAACTAGGATATAGGAAGAAGAAGGGGCTGGAGGGGAGCGGTAGGGCAAGAGGAGCCGAGAGGCGGTCCGTGTGGCACGCAGATAGGAGACTGTGAGGAAGATGTAGAACATGATGTTTCCGTGGGTAACCCAGGTAACCCGAGAGCAGATGTGCTGGGCCACAAGACCCATGGAGAAGTGGAAGATCTGGAGATTAGAGTGTTCTCTGCCATTATGCAGCCTGGCAGTCTCTGTCTCTTCTGCCAGAGTGGTAGAGTTGGGTCAGATGTTATCCAGTGTGACTTCCATGCCCCAGCCAGTGAGCTATCCTTACAAGGCTCGCCTCACGGCTCCATGAGCATTTACCAAAAACATGTATGTGGTGTGATCAAAAAGTACAGTGAACACCAACCATTTCTTCAGAAGGCACTACAGGAAATTGCCGTTAATCACCCCTCACAATATTGCCTTTGCTTTGAACACATTTAGTTCATTAGTCTTGGTGCTTTAGAAGCATGTTTGCAAGTCCTTTCTCATGAGTGCCTTTAGTCGCACTTCTGCAGCTGCTTCAGTTTCCTGAATTGACTCAAAACATTTGCCTTTCATGATCCTTTTGGCTTTGGGGAAGAGCTGAGAGTTGTTCTGGTGACTGATGAATTCAACCTGTGCATAAGGTGGATGGGGATGTGTTAATGTTTTCCCAGACCTGCCTTTTCACCAGGTGGTGCTCAGCAGCATTATCTTGAATGCACCTTGTAAAGACACTCAGGGACGACTTCCAGAACGGTGTCAGAAAATGGCAAGAGTGATGGGTTAAGTGTGTCCAAAGCAAGGGAGGATATTTTCAAGTGGGTCAGTGGCAATGTGTCTTTGACTACTGTAATAAATTAAAAAAATATTCACTGAGCATCTTGACCATCTTTTGTATGTCTAGCAGGAGGCACAAAAGTGGTGTCAGCCCCTGATGCCACAGCAAGGGTGGTGCATGCCATGACCACTCCCAGTGTCCACACAAGAAGAAGAGCAGCTCACTCCGCCAAAGCATCTGGGGTGTATGGGCCATGGTGTGGAGTCTTCCCTTTGGTGTACATCACTTAGTCTCAGTCTGACCAATAAAAATTTAGGTTATCATTATTGTTCTATATATACAGAGGAGGAAACTAAGCTGTAGAGGAGGGAAGTCATTTATAGCAAGTTTCACAACTAGCGAGTGGTAGAGCCAGATTCTCAGCTCAGGGAGCTTGTCTGGTAGCTAGCTACATGCTGTCTTTGTCTCCACTGCTGTACTGCTAGCAGCCTGAGAGCAACTACTGTGTCTGCCATGTTAACTATTTTATTCCTAGTATCTGCCTCAATATAAGTTCTTGGATGAGTTCACTCCCCAGCACAACAACACTAAAGTATATATATATATATATACATATATATATATATATATATATATATATATGTATATATATATGTATATATATATATATATTTTTTTTTTAAATAAAGCTCTTGGGATACTTTTATTGAATGGATGGATGGATAGATAAGTAGATGAATGGATGGTTAGAAGGATGGATGAATGAACGGATAGATGAGTAGGTGAAGGAGATAAACAGAATCTTCAGGGAGCATATAGGCTCAAGAGAAAAGCAGACCAATACTGATAGTATCAGCGAGTTTCAGGCAGGAAGTGTGCCTGTCCATTTGGAGCACCAGAAAAGACATTGGTTGAATCTCTGAAGATGCGTGCTCTGGCGGGAAAGGTGTGTTGGCAGAGGAGGCCTTCTGAGTTAATTGCAGTTTGCTCAGAAGGCAGGGCAGAGGTTCTGGGTTTGGAGCGGGTTCAGAAAAGCCTGCCTTTGTGAGGCGTTTGGGCTTGCTTCTGAAAATGGAAGAGAGCACCTGAAAGGGTTTAAGGAGAGATGTGGCTTGGGCTGATTTTGATTTTTGATGAATATTTTGGCCTCCATTTAAGAGAGGGAACAGAAACAAGACTGGGGCAGGAGGAGCACACTGCTTCAGTGATCTTGATGAGAGATCATGGGAACCTGAAGATGGGGGAGGTGGCGGAGAATTGCCAGGGGAGCCTGACTGTGAATTTGGGGTGTGCTGAGTTCAAGGCATCCTAGGGATGCTGACGCATGTACAATTTTGCCCTGCGATGCAGAGCTGTGCCTTGGGAGATAAAGACCAAGATGAAGATAGGTGTAGGGCTGGCCAGTGTCAGGCTGCAGGTAAAACCCAGGAGAGTAATAGTGCCTTGAGAGAGTGTTAGCTCTGAAGACTGAAGAATTCCTCGTTGTATGAGGTGAGGCAAAACAAGTTCTGGAGGAATGACCAAAGAAGCCTGGACCAGCCAGAGCAAGTAGGGCCATAGTTTTAATGGGACTGAGAATCCTGACTGTAATGATGCCATTGTTTGTACCATTGCAGTATTCCTGGCACATACACACCTGTTAGATATGTATACTCATTTGATTTTCATACAAATCCTATGAAGTAATTGTTGTTGTGATCCCCATTTTACAGCGGGGTAAGGTGAGACAGAGAGGCTGTCATTAATTACCCAAGGTCACATGAATTATGTGACCAAAGGTGCTGAGATGTGATGGTCCATGCATTGTGTCAATTTGGGAAGTTTAGAAGCTTCACCAAGTAACTCAGCAATTCTGCCTCTGAGGGTGTAGAGGACATGCCCTGTGGAGGCTGTTTAAGCTCTAGGATGCTGTGAGGCTTGATTTGTTGTGTTAACTTGAGAAGTTTAGAAGACCATGTGAGTCAGCAGGGAGCCAGGGCCCTCACTTTGTAAATATCCTCAGCCTGTGGAAGAGGAGGGTGTGAGAGGGTATGAGTGTGATACCCTCTCTAGGACAGAAAGCCTGCACAAGGTACAAAGGAAGCGAAGCATCTTCCTTCTCCTGCTTTTGCGCTTGTTGCTTTTGCTGTCTTCCACTGCCGTAAACTGTTGCCTCTTTGCTCTGTGTTACACTGCCTTGGAGCTAGATGGTTAAGGATTGGAAACTCCATGGCTGTGAGCTAAATAAGCCTTTCTTTCCTTAATTTTGGGCAACTGGTATTTTGTCTCTGCAACAAGAGAAGAGTACCTAAGAAGATAAGGCCTTCTAAGTTTTTATTGCTTTTGCCGGTTGGAAATCTTTGAGGACCTCTTCAGACCCTCTCAGGTGAATCAGAGGCTGAACAGTGATACAAGGTGCTAGAGCTGTCTTGGTAAGAGGAGGAAAGGTCTAGGAAAACGTTGCTTGGAGGAAGAGGCTGCTCAGAGGCTTAGAGCAAGATCACTTCAGAGGAAGATTTTAAAAATAAGGCAGAAGGTGGATCAGGGATCTTGGGATGTGTATGAAACAGGACCAAAAGCACTAAGGAAAGCGATTAGAGAAACAAAAGCAGACATATATTTAGAATTAGAGGGGAGAATTGTCTAGCTCCATTGATGTGAAACAAGAAGAAAATCATCAGACAGGAAGCATAATAGTGGTCCCCGGGGGCTGGGATGGAGAGTGAGGAGCAACAGTTAATAGGGTTTCTTTTTATGGTTATAGAAATGTTTTGAAATTAAGTAGATATGATCATTGCACAATATGGTGGGTGTATGAAGTCACCACCACACTAGGTTTTTTTTTTTTTTTTTCTCAGATAGAGATCTGTTCCCAGGCTCATGCACGCTAGGCACATGCTCTCCTGCTGAGCTCCACCACAACTCTGAATTGTACCTTCTAAATTCCATGTCACATGAATTTCACCTCAATTTTAAAAAACTGGAGGCAGTAGGTAGGGTGTGGAGTAGGTCCTGTCAATGCCCTGCTTGCCCCCTAGAGTGTAAACGGCTTTTCTTCTATCAGCTCCTGGCTTCTGTCCTAGCAGGCCACCTGGCTGGCTCCCATATGATCTACTCCCATGGACCCACTCAATTTACCAAACCAGTGGCCTCAAATTGTTCTCATGTATCTCATCAGCCAAACAAAACCAAAGCATATTCCTGTTATATATAGATATTTATTCTAACATACAAACATGTTTTCTTGTTTACTAGAATGGAAAGTGCTGTGATTTAGTTGTGGTCTGTCTGCTATGGTTGGTACATGGTGAATACTCAGCACATCATGGAATAAACTCAGTAACAGTTGAGAGGATGGAGGAGTAGATCTGTAGAGGGGCAAAAGAACGGTGCTGGTTTGGGAGCTGGTGGAAGCTAAGCAGAAGCGGCGCTGGGTAAGGACAAGGAAAGGCCTAGGTGGGTACTGTGTCTAAAGACCTGCAGCACATTAAGACAGGGCATGACTGGCGACAGAGTATGCAGTTGCTGTGCATTCCTGTACTTATTTTTCTTCCATGCAGCAGCCTGAGCATGGCAGAGAAGCTGCACTGTGAAACAGATACACAGTTTAAAGAGGGGGACTTCTGGGGACACCACAGTGGTAATACAGGATGGGGTGATAATGCATTGGTAGTAAATGGTTTAGGAAGCTGAAGGGATCTGGGAAGGATGGGTTATGGACCATGAGAAAAGGTAAAGGGATTCCAGGACTCTTGGGTATGAAGAGCGGGCCATCATCAGTATTTGGAGTGGCCGGGAGGAGGGGTGTGTGTGTGTGTGTGTGTGTGTCCCGTCTTTGATGCAGTGAAGAGAAGTCAGGGACTCCTACAGCCTCCTGTGAAATCACCTGGACATACTATTGTGTGTCCAGGGCAGTTTGAGTCCCCAAATCTGATGTTCAGCTTAACTCTTTAGGGGCATGAGAACAAATTATAGTCTTAGGCTTTACTTTAGTATTTACAAGCTGGAAGTAGTACATTTTAATTTTATTTATTTATTATTATTTTTTAATGTATTTTGGTGTTTCAAGGTCTCACTATGCATCTCGGACTCATAGTGACCGGTCTGCTTTCAGCCTCCCCAGCACTAGGATTACAGGCTTGTGTCACTACACTGAGACTCTGGCTGGCTCCGTCTGCTCTGTGGACAGGACTGAAGTGGCTGCGGTCCCTGCGGTTGTCTAAGCTTGCATGCTTTATTCTGCTGAGCTCTCTGGCCCCCATTTTTATTTTAAAATAAATATACTTATGCTAGGGGAACGTACTTCTTTTTTCACATTCATTCATTCATTTGTTTATTGAGACAAGGTCTCTCTCTAGTTCAGGCTGGCCTTGAGCTCACTTTGTAGCCCAGGCTGGCCTCCAGCTTGCAGCAATCCTCTTGCCTCAGCCTGCCTCTCTTAGCTAGGATTACAGGTACCACCATGGCCAGCCAGAACATGCTTAGTTTTGATACAATGTTTGAAGGTAGTTTTGAGGTTACTGGTTTGGCAAGTTGGATGGATCCTTAAGACTATAGTCTCATGGGAGACCAGGTTTAATGGCCTGTTGAAGCAGAAGCCCTGCTTCTACTGGTTGACTGGCTAAAGTCCCTTCCAGAAGGTATGAAGTTCCCCCACATGCCTGCCTCTGTCAGATGCATTCTGTACACAGACTGCTTTGTGAAATGGGGAATGCTCATTCTGGAATGTGAACATTCACCATCCATAGCTGCTAGAATCCACTCTTACCCACCCTATTTTATTTTCTTTTAAACTGAGCTAGGAGGGGCTGGGGATATAGCTCAGTAGAATAAGCACTTGCCTGGCAAACACAGGACCTGAGTTCAATCCCCGGTCCTGCAAACAAAACAAAACAAGAAAAATTGAGCTGTTTGCTTTACACACACACACACACACACATACACACACACACACACACACACACACACACACACACACAATTCACCCCCCCCCCCCATAGTCATTGATTTTCCATACTTGCCAAGAAACTGTAACCTAGGGAAATTTTGTTTTTCTCCTTAAATACCTAGAATGTGATTTTCCTGAGAGTAGGCAGGTCTGAGTGTACAGCGCAGGGGAAGGAGCCCGTCCTTGGCCAGGAAGTCCAACTCTCCACCATGCCTCTAGGGCTGGCAAGGGTGCTTCTAGGCATGTTGCTTGACCTCTCTGACTTCCCGTTTCACTTTAAAACCAGAGAGATGATTTCTCCCTGTGGTAAGGTCATGGGAACATATAGAGTACTTGATGACACATGTGAAAGCCCATTAAATTTAGGACTTAATAAATGCCAGTTCATCCTCTTTCTTGACACACCCCCACTATGACAGTTAACTGATTAAGCTCAAAGCAGCTGGAACAGCATGGTTCTGGGTGTGGCTGAAGGACTTTACCTGAAAGCAGAGGACCCCCGCCTGGGAGTGAGCCAGCTCATTGGCCCAGCAGCCTGAGTGGAATGAAGGGTCAGGAAGAAGGGAGGCTCCCTTCTGCTGCTTCAGAGGAGCACCAGTCCTCAGCACGGAGCTGTCTCCTGGCTTCCAGTCAGACTCTTTGGCCTCCTGAGAGGGACTCATGTGGGACACTATGGTGAGCCCCAGACTTTCGGATCTCCGGTGCACAGCTGGCCCTCCTGCACTCTTCCTCACCAGCTCTGTTGGGCGGCCCTCCTAAGCCTACCTTGGAAGTCCTTGTATGTTCATCTATCTTGCATTAAATCTCTTTCCCTAGTGAACACTGACTATGATACTCAGCTTACTCTGTTTTCTCTTGTGCTATCCTCTTGTGCATTTCCACCCTGGTAGAAAAGATGGTTTGAAGAGCTAAGGGTCCTTCCTGAGACTTCAGTTGGACTATTTAATGGTGCCCCTAAAGTTGGTTAGCCAGGTCTTTGCCATGTGCTATCTAGTTCCTGTGTTCCTTTCCCCGGTTTTAAGGAGGATTTTAGGTGTTCTGGAGCGTTTTGGTGTATACATGGAGAGTTTTGGTGTGTGTTGTATTTGTTTAACATCAAAAACAACTCATTAATGATGTGCCTTTCCCACCCCGATTGATTTTTTTTTTTTTTTTTTTTTTTTGGGAAAGTGTATACAGGGTGTTCAGGGTCTCACTACTAGATTGGACTCATAGTGACTCACCTATTTACAGCCTCCCAAGAGCTCAGCCTCAGTTGCTATTTCAGTGTGTCCAGGGGGCGGGGCCTGCATGGCAGGCCTGGGGATTGAACCCCTGCAGGTGCTTTAATTTGCTGGCTGAGCTATTTACACCTCTTCCTCTTAAATTTTTTTTAACAAAGAACTGATTTCCTGGGCACAGAAAGGGAAAATACTGCCATACCGTTCCTCCCTGCCTATTTCATATATCAAGTTGAAAGAAGTAGGGGCTGAGGAGATAGCTCAGTAGAATAAGTGCTTGCCTGGCAAGCACCAGGGCCTGAGTTCAAGCCCCAGTTTCTGAGAATATTTGGAATACAAATATCTGAACAAGGTCATTTCAGAAGCCTCCTAGTGGTTATGAATGAGAGGCTTCCTGTGAAGGCGATGCTGTTAGGGCCACCCCTGATGGACTTGCCCTGGCACCAGGATCCTCCCGATGCATTCACAGTGTTCTGCAGCTCTGCACCTCTTGTGATGTTGGGCTAGGATCAGCAGCTGCATTTCTCCCACCTCTGTGGACTGGCTGTTACCTGTTGTGACCACTGTATGCCTGTGTAGGTGTAGTTCTGCCCTGTATTTCATTGAAACATTGTTACTACATGAATGGAATAAAGTGTTCTATTGTTGTTTTGAGACAGGATCTCTATGTAGTTCAGGCTGACCTTAAAGTCTGCAGGCTGGGCTGGCCTTGAATTCACAGCGATCCTCTTGCCTCAGCCTCTTGAGTGCTAAGATTACAGGCATGTGGCAGCATGCCTAGCATGAATGGAATAGATTTTACAAGTCATTCCAAAGTCATTAGGAAAGTTTGGCTATGAAGACAGATAGGCCTTTGAACTGTTTAGCTCAGCCTGTTGGTAGGATAAATGAGCATGAAACCTCTTCTCTATCTTGGGAAAACATAGTATTATCCAGTCAAAAATAAATCTAGATGGGGAAGGAGGGACAGAAGAGAAAAGTGCTTAAAATTTAGGCTTTATTGTTTACACATACTAGTTCCTTGCATGGAATGTAAATTTGCCTTACACACATGTACTAATAAACTAAAATTTTAAAAAAAGTCTTTTAAATTATAACTGGACTTTCAATACAAATGTTTGCATAATTTGTGATCTCTCTGTCTCTCTTTTTTTCTCTTTTTCTAAGAGAATGATTTTGTATCCTTAGACTTTTTAATTTAATTTATTTATCTTTTAATGATACTGGGATAGAACCTTGCATCTTCCCACCAAGTTTCCAATGTTTGTTTATTTCTTGACAGGATCTGGCTAAGTTGCCTAAGATGCCCAGCCTCAGGGTGCATATGCAGCAGTCTCCTCTTAGAATTTATGATCCTCTTGCCTCAGACTCTCAGATTGCTGGGATTACAGGATTACAGGCATGACCCACCACATCCAGTTTGAAATTCTTAATAATTTTATTTGTTTAATAGTAAGATGAGGTAGTAGCTGTGAGCCTTAGCATAATTTAAAGAAAGAGCTTAGTGCTGAACCCAAAGTACTCATAGCCATTCAGTACACAGTATTTACTACTTTAAATTCAGATTAAAGAAACGAAAGGTGTTCAGGTTCTGTGCAGTCAGCATTGGACTATATGAAAAGGAGCCTATCGATTAAGCACTTAGAAAGTTTCAAAAAGCTTCCCTTCATGGTCCCAGGATATTGGCACTCATTTGGTGGATGTCTCAAGGCAGATAAAATAGTTGAGAGTCTTTTCAGTGCAAGAATCAGGGATCTTTTTGCATGAGGTAGCAAGTGAAAAATATTGCTGTAATTAAAATGTATAGCATAGTTAGTCTTCAGGAAATGTTCATTTTTCATGTCTTGAAGAAGCTTTAGAGAGTGATTCAAAAAAGGAACAACCTGCCAGAAATTAGTACGTGATAAAGCTGAAGTTTTGTTGTCGTTTTTTTTTTTTTCCTTTCCTTCTATGTGAAATCTTGTACATGGTGCTTGAGTTGATGCTAGGATGAGCAAGTCCTGTGGCCCCTTTTCCTCTCTTGTACCTCCAGGCTTGCCTCCATCTGTTTCCTCCTTTTAGACGTGAAATACTCTGAGGTTGGGTAGCAAGAGCATTCTATTTTTATATGAATTGAATTGTAAGCGAGTTCAGCGTTTTCTTCAGCTAGCATATAGAGCAGTCGTCTCTTGGAATCTGAAGGGAGTTGGCCCTAGGACTCCTGGTGTACCCTGAGAATCAAGGGCGCTCATATCCCTGGTGTGAGCACAGTGTTACACTTCCACAAACCTGTTGGCACAGGTCAGACATTTCATGTGGCCTTTTGTTGCAATCTGACACTATATAAAGGGGATTAATGAAGATGTTACTCGCATAACTGCATCCTGGCTCACAGTAATGGTTGTTTATAAGAAGGAATACAGAAAAATAAAAAAGGCATTGTACAATAAATATATAAACCAATAAAATCATTTATCACCACCAAGCATTATATACTGTATATAATTGTAATGCTACACAGTAATTTTATGTGATTGGCAGGGCAGTAGGCTTGTTTTTTCTGGCATCAGAACAAACACAAGTGACGCCTTCTGCTGCCACTTGGCCGTGGCGATGATACCACCAGATGACAGGAATTTTCTAGCTTTGTGATACTGTTGTGGCACCCTAACCATGCATGTGGTCGCTCCTCAGTACAAATGTCTTATGTGACGTGTGCTGTGATTCAGATCTCTAGGTGACCCTTAGGTGCTTGCCACAATCCCCATGTACAGCTGGCATTGAAGAACCATGGTTTAAAATTTCAAGCAGGGCCCAGGGAGATAGCTCAGTGGAATAAGTGCTTGCCTGGCTAGCACAAGGTAGAATTCGATCCCTGGTACCACAATCAGCCAATCAATCAATCAATCAATCAATCAATCAATCAGTCAATCAGAAATCAGGCAAAGTAGCCTATTTTCTTCCAATCTCATTCTTCATATAACAGTTCAAGTTTCATGTAAAGCCAGGTGGTACATATCTGTAATCCCAGTTACTTGAGAGGCTGAGGCAAGAGAGTTGCTGAGTGAGACCAGTCTAGTTATAGCATGAAACCTTTTCACTAAAGAAACAAATGGAGGGCCGGCGAGATGGTTCAGTGGTCTAAAGCGCCTGCTTAGGAAGGCTCAGGCAACTGCAGGGACTGCGGCTCGATCCCCGGCACCACATGCTGCGCCAGCACCACCACCAGGGCAGGCTGAGCCAGCCACAAAATAAATAAATAAAGAAACAAACAAACACAACAAGCAAACAAATAAATAAAAATTAAAAAAAAAAAAAAAGAAACAAATGGAGTTTCATGTTTGCAGTAGAAAACTCAAACAGCTTTATCACCTTTTTGCAGATAACCGCTGCCGATAAGTTTTGTGTACACAGTCATTATAGATATCATACCCAGACATGTATCTGTGATTCTATTGTATATGTTACAGCACTCAAGGATACTATGTATATTTAGTTTATAGGGGGCTTTAACCGGTTTATAGATGAAACTGGTCTTTAAGGTTAAAGTTACTGGGGCTTAGTATGGTAACTAGTGTCTGTAACCCAGCACTGCAAGTCTGAGGCCAGCCTAGGCTACATAGTGAGACCCTCCCTCTTTCACTTTCTCAAAAAAAAAAAAAAAAAAAAAGATTAAAGTTCCCTATCTCTGGTATGTTTCATGGTCTAGAAGTGAATAACCTGCCCCTTCTAGTCTCAGCTCAGGAGTAACTTACAAACCAGTTTCTTTTTCCATGAAATGCTTTCTCGAGGACAGGAAAGGACAGCTTTAGGGTCAGACTGTGCCTATAAAAGGCAGAGAGTTGATTATTCACATTAATTTCTTCCTCCTCCTCCTCCTCCTCCTCCTTCTCCTCCTCCCCCTCTTCTTCCTCTTCTTCCTCTTCCTCCTCCTCCTCCTTCTCTTTCTCCTTTTTCTCCTCATTTTCCTCCTCCTTCTCCCTCTCCTTCTCCTTCTCTTCCTCCTCCTCCTCTTTCTCCTTTTTCTCCTCCTTGTCCTTCTCCGCCTTCTCCCTCTCCTTCTCCTTTTCCTCTCCCTTCTCCTCCTCCTTGTCCCCCACACCCCCCCGACAGAGCCTTGCTGTATATTCCAAGCTGTCCCTGAACTCACTATGTAGCTCAGGCTGGCCTCAGACTCAAAACAGTCCTCCTGTTTCAGCTCCCAAGTTTTACAATGACACGTGTACACAGGCACACCTGGCTTTCATTTACTCATCTTTAGCTCTGTCCTTCTGATAGGTAAAGAATGCTTCCTTAAGGGCAGTTCTGTAGTGTATTTAATGTCAATGACATGCAGCTTTTATAATTATCCTTGAGAATGATATTCCTTAAATGAGCTTGAAATAGCTCATAGATCCCTCAGAGTTTATGTATTCCTATTAATGAGTAGGTGGCAGAAAGCAAGGAAAGTTAAAAAGAATATTGTGCACCTACTACTGACAGTTAAAAGGCCCTAATGCAACAGGATTACTATTTTCATCTGGTTGGATTTGCAATTGAGTTCAAGACCATGGGTTTTAGCCTGTCAGTACTCTCATTCTGTTATGTTTAGTAGCTACGTGTCCCTTAAAGCCTGAGGTGCTCCTGGCAGGACTTTTGGACCAGGGGCACAGTAGCTGATAGTAGAGGTTGGTCATGTGGTGTGCGCCCTAACAGTGTTTCTCCCTGTCTGACTGCTCTCTTCCTTCTCTGTTCCTTGGCTACCATGATCTGAGCAGCTTTCTTCCGCCCACGCCCTTCCACTGTGCTGCAATCATGTAAGACTGCAACTTCTGAAACACAGGCCAAAATAAACCTCTTCTTTTTTAAGCTGTGTGTATGGAGCATTTTATCCCAGGGACAAGCAAAGTTCTTCTAGACCCACTCTTGTGCATTTAAATCTCACTTGCAAAAACAATTATGGTTAAAATGAGAATCAGTATCAGAGCTCCCCACAGGAAGTAGAATCTTCCTTAGATGGTTGGAATGAAGACTAGTAAAAGTTACAGGGATGCTGGCTGGATTGGGGATCCACAAAGACACCCAAACAACAATGGAAAGCTTGTATCCTGGACCTACTGGTGAGGGCAGGAGAGAGAGATCCTGGAATCCAATGAGATCCAGAATTAGGGAGAAGCAGCTGCCTAGTGGTAGTGAGGGAGGTCTGATGTCTCTCCAGGGGAAAGAGCTGTTTCTTCCTTCCTTTAGTCCCCCACGGGTTTCTGTTTGACTGAAGCCCAGGAGACTTAAACTAAACAGAATAACCAGGTAGTCTGCCCAGAGACTGTCAGCTATCAGGCCTGTAAGAGGTGCCAGGCTGCTAATGGGCAGGCCAGATGCCAAGGACGCCAGAAAGACCCAGGTGAGTTCAGGAACTGCTCTTTTTTTCTCTCTCCTGACACCCATGTCTGTAGATTTCCAGTGTCTTCTTTGGCAGACCTATAGCAGGCCACAGTAGTGTTGGATTAGCTTCATTGGTTTGCTTCATAGCTTCGGCTTTCCAGAGCTCAAGCCTAGTGACCAACTCTTATCATCTGAATCTTCCTGTAAGATGTAAAGTGAGCGAGAGCGTGACTCTGGGTTGGCAACACCATAGAGGATTTTCAAGGCTTACATGTAAGATCTGACTGCTTTCTAACACAAGCACAATACAGTATCAACATGCTCATCACAATATAGTTATAAAATTCTGAGGACATGGGCGCTTCTGGTGGTAAGGCCTGGTGATGGGCTATACCAGTGGGAGCGAACCTGTGGCATGAGTTCTGCAGCTGCTGTTCGTTATCATTGAAAGCTCAAGCCGCCCTCACTGGGTGATCCTTTCCAGGTTATGTGACTAGTGTCTTCTGCTTTCAACCTCATTTTTTTTTAAGTTTTAATTTTTATTAGTACATATTTGCAGCACACAATGATAGCACTCATCATGGGGAGTTGGTGTAAACCACATCTTAATTCTTTTTCCATCTCCTTCCCCCTTTCTCCCTCCCTTCCTCCTTGGCCACCTTTTTGTAAAATATTCATTTCTCTTACTACTATTATTTATTTTTCTCTTTATTTATACTCAGGATTTATCATATGAGAGAAACTATGCAATACTTAAGATTGTTTTGTCTCATTTATTTCACTTAACATTATGGCCTCATGATATAGATATTCATTTTTCTACAAAGAACTCAAATTTATCCTTTTTTATAGCAAAGCAGTACTCCATTATGTATAATAAATATTACATTTCCTTTATTCATCTATGGAGACTACTTCCAAGATTTAGTTATTAATATGGCAAGAAACATTATGCTATAAATGTGTATATGGAAGTATCATTGTAATATATTTTAAATGCTCTTAGGAACAGATAGATGGTGTTGTGGCCTCTATGTAAATGTTCCCCAAAGCATCATGTGGTCATAGCTGAGGCTTTTGGGAGGTGGCTAGGTCGTGAGTGTGTGATGCTGAATAGAATGTGTGATACTGAGATAAAAGATGTGTGATGATAGGTTAGACCACTGATTGGGTTAGCATGGTTCCGGTTGTGCATCATGGGAAGATCCAGCCTGGATGTGGGAGGCATTGTCCAGTAGGCTTGTAGACTACATAGAACAATGTAGCCTAACTGGCATTTCAAGAAACATAATGAACAGGGCCCAGAGACAGCTGTCATCTGTTGCTGAAAATCCTGGAAAGCTGGGACTCCAGGTGATGGATGGCAGCTTTACCTGTGGGCTTTCTGTTTGTTGCTTTCTCCCTTGCTTGGACTGCTATTGGTTGACCCTTGGATGAACCCGATGATAGGGAAGGGGTGGAAGTTAATGGAGATCGTGGTCACGTTCATGACTAAGCATGTGGTCCTCCTTTACTTTAATGATTACACATGAGATCACGCTCACTACCCAGAATAAAGCTGATTTGCTTCAGGGGTTCTTGGCTCACTGAGGGACGAATCTCAGTGAGTCCTCTGGGCTACCTTCATCAGGTCTTCTCGTCATTCCTTTTGGCGCTGAAAAACAACAGAAGAAACGTCTGCAAGGGTCGCCTCTTGTTGCATGCTGCCTTCCCTGCTGTGGACTATGTCTTCTCCGCCTTGTCCCTCTGCATGCTGCCTCGCTTGGGGCCAGCTAAGCATGGACAGAAACCTGTGAGGACTGTAAGCTAACATAAATCTTTCCTCTCTTAACTTGTCAGTGTAGGGTATTTTGTCCTAGCAGTGAGAAAAGTAACTAAGTAACTAATAAATAAGACAGATGGGGAATAACTGAGTCAGATGGAATTTCTAGCTTTAGGTTTTTGAGGAATCTCCACACTGATTTTCAGTGTTTCCCAGTGGTGGTGTGTATCTCTCAGAGGTTCTGGGATTCCAGAGGAGAAAGAGTCAAAAGGCCAAGTCTGATGTTGTTTGAGGTGGGTTCTTGCAAAATCCACATTTTATCTCATGCTCACTCATGCTCTGTGTAGAGACATTGGTGTTTAGACAAGGTCTCCTGCCTAAGATTGCTCATTATGTACAGCATATGCAACTATTCCAGAATTTAAAAAAAAATGCAAGTCTGCAACATTCTGGTCCCAAGTATTTTGGATAAGGGATCTTCCACCTACATGTTTTGATTCCAGTTGCTTCTAGGCCTTCGTAGATTGAGATGTACAAAGAGTCAAGGTAGTGTTGTGCTTCCATTTTGGGTAATTAAGAAGTTACTAAGGAGTGAGCCACAAGCTTTTGGGAGCACCGTGGCTCATTACCAAGGTGACAACTCATCTGTCACCAAATGTTGTCACTGTTAGTGTGTAGAGACTTCTTCAAAAGAAAAGGGAAACAAAATCAATGTGTCTAAATGTTTTTAAAATAATTAACTGTTGAAAAATTTGAGGTACCAAAGACTTCACTGATAAGTGAGGTAGCAACACATGGGCAAGATACATGTAGATTTGTGTACCTAAGAGACTATCTTCTTAATTTCCAATATACTTACCATTGTCTGATTTCATATATATATATATATATATATATATATAGAGAGAGAGAGAGAGAGAGAGAGAGAGAGAGAGAGAGAGACAGAGACAGAGACAGACAGAGACAGAGAGAGAGCGCGAGCGAGCAGGGTTTTGCCCAACTCAGTTGCCTAAAAAGGACCAAAAGAGCTTATTAAACAGGAAAATCTCAGGACATCCCTGCCTTAGGCAGGGAAGTCCTCATTTTTAACCAGCACTCGCAGTTTGAGAAACAGTTTAGGAGATACTGCAACTGCAATAATTGATCCCCTTTACGCCTTTTGAATGGTGCTTTTACTTCTTCTTTTTGTTTTTTTCTGTTTTATCTGAATCGTAAAATTCCTCCTAAACCTTCTTACTGACTGCTTTGGCACCCATCCTTCAGGCAGGCTGTCCTGGCAGGACTGATGGACAGGAAAAGATTTCTCTGGAGAGGGTTCATGGTGTTCCCAGGTGGGAGATGCTGGCTTGTTTAGAAACAAAGATATGAAACTGTGTTGGAATTGGTGGGCTCCCTAAAGAGGTCGGAGAAGTATTAATCCTGCTATGAATGATAATACTTTCCATTTACTGGGTTTGCTGTCTCTGAGGAGTTTTCTGTATTGCCTGCTAGACCCTGCTGGGTGATTTAGCCACTCACTCAGCATCTTACAGGCCACTAGAGGACTATTTGCTTGGAGCAGATGAATGTATTTCTCCAGCCTTCAAGTCTTTGCTGAACGGTGTGTTAACTATTGCTTATAGCTCCTAGAGAGAGGAAGACCTATACGATAGGGTTTGAGACCAGGAGCAATGAGTCCCCTCTTATCTTGTACCATTCATTCTGTCATATCCCTTCCCACCCTCCTCCCACCTTGACTCTTTATTCTCCCTCATACTGTTGGAAGCTTCATGGCCCCTTCCTGTGCTTCATGGCCCCTTCACAGGCTTTATATTCTATTGGGAAAAAAGATCCAGAGCCCTACTTAACAGAGATACTTATTTAGTACTTATGTAAACAAGAAGACAGAACATTTACACAGCAGGTTTTATAATTTCATTTTATGTACAGAGACTTTGTGGCCAATGAAAGCAGTGAGTGCAAGAACATGAGAGAGATGAGCAATGGGGAAATGGACAGAGGATACTTTGCCCTCTTCTAAAGTCTTTTATGATAAAGTGATTCAGAGCTCCAAAGTCCAGGTGGCCTTAATCACAGCTGTAAGATAAGTGGGGCTGTGACTTCCATATAGAAGGGCGAGGACTGCCGCTTCCACCCTACCTCCGTGTTCTCTAGAGCCTGCTGGCTCCACACCTGGCTTGTCCATGCTATCTATGACTGACCATGCGTGGATCTTTGTGGGGAGGGTGACAGCCTGGCCAGGGTTAGAGCTGCTAGCTGACAGGACCAAGTCAAACTGAATCAAACCCAGGACCTCACACATGCTAGGCAAGAGCTGTAACTCGCCCTGGACCAGTGGCTCCATTGGTGGGCTGATATGTCCACACCAGTAGCACATATCTGCTATGGTGTCGATTCTTATGCTCTGCTGGATGAACGAGGTGGAGCTCCATCCCCTGTCAGCACACACACACACACACACACACACACACACACTCTTTGTCTAGAATCAGGTGACACAGACCATACTGGTACTCTGAATCTAACCCAAGGAAATTGTTCAACACCTGTACTCTCCTCTACCATTTTACTGAAGGTAAGACTTTTCTAGGAATTCGGGCCATTCTGACAAACATGCTGTCTTCCTCACTCTAATGAGCCATGAGGCAGTCGAGGTAATTAAAGAAGAAGTGCTTGTTAAAAAACAAGGTAGAAATACCTTAGTCAAACCTAAGTTTGACTCTGGTCAGTGCTTTGAGGGCTCTGGTAAGATGGCCGCCGGGAACCTTTTCTGATGTAAGGACATTCATTCAACATGAAGGGCAGGCTTCTCCCTCCAGATGCTCTGTATAGGTATAAGTCTGCTTAGACTAAAGAGACTGAGTGTGGGTATTTCTGTCACAGTTACAGCTCTCTTTCTTGGGTTGCCTTACAGGATAAGGCCTCTTGCTAGTGTTTATTCCTGTTCTCCAGAGAACAAGGCAGGAGCAGGTCAAGGTGTGGTCATTGTCCATGGTCAGTCATCTTAGAATGTGTTAAGAGGCTCCTGAGACAGTTGCTTGCCTGTCTCTGCTGTCACCTCCTGGTCCAGGGCTTAGTCATTCCTTGCCTAGAATGTGCAGTGGTCTCTGTTTCTACACCCCTTTTCCCTTTCTGCACCCACAGTGGTTTGGAAATGCAAACCAGGCCACTGCTCCGATCTGCTGCTTCCCTGTCCTGCAGTGGTAAGGCCCAGAGCTTGGATTCTAAAGTTGATATGTCTGGTCCAGTCCTTTCCTAGCTGGTCAATTTAACTGGCTTCTTTCATCATTTTTGCATAGGGGAAAGCTAATATTGGAACCTACTACCTGGTTGCTATACTTTTTTATGGGGAATACTGAGAACAGTGCCTGGCATGTGGGAAGTGCTGAAAAAAATACCAGTTTTGTTCTTTTGTAGCCCTGGAAATCAAACCCAGGACCTCACACATACTAGGGAAGTGTTCTACCATGGGCTACTCCCCCTGGCCTTACCTGTTAGTTTTATTGTTGGCTTACAACCTGAACTTTGAAAACATCCTTATTAAGCTTAGTTTTTAACCTTGCCTTAATAGCACCTGCAGGGCCTTTGCATGTACCAAGGCCAGGTGCTGTCTTCAGCTGATTCTTTGCAACTTTGGCCACCTCTGTTCACTACCTTGGCTGTTTCTGCTGGTAGCAGCCCCTCTCCCTCCGACCCTCCTCTTCCTCTTCTTCTTTGCAATACTGGGGATTAACTCTAAGGCTCTTGCACTAAGCTGTATCCCCAGCTCACCCTCAATTTTTTATTTTTAATTTCATCTTTTTGAGACAGGATCTTACCAAGTTGTCCAGGAGGCACTCAAATTTGCAGCCCTCCTGCCTTGGCCTCCCAGAGTACCAGGATTACGGGCCAGTGCCTTCACACTTGATGCAACCTGGCTGCTTAACAAGGTTGTCTTCACAGCACCAAGTGCATTCCTGCCACATGACCTTTGCACGAGCTTTGCCTGGACTAAGCATGCACTTCCCTCTTTGCCTGGCTAACTTGTGCTCCTCTTTCATACCTTAGATTAGCTGACCCTTCCTCAGGGAGGCCTCTTGGCCCTTGGGGTGAAAGCTGATCCTCTGCATGCTCCCCTATGCTCCCTATAACATTCTTTCAGTATGTGCTGCAGTCTGTGATTGTTCATTTGTAGGCGTATTGGGCTGGAATCTTGAGGTTCTCCTGTGCTGTAAGCTTTAGGTAGCCCACGAATAGCATGAGCCAGGCCTACACTGCCCTCTGTGCAGCGAATGGAGTCTACCCTCCTCTTGCTAGTCCCGCGCACTCTAGTGTTTATTTGCAGAGGGGCTATTCTGAATACATTTATGTATGACAGGGTAGCCTGAGGAAGGGGTTCTCATACTGCACCAGGCATCAGAAACACCTGAAGGGCTTGCCACAACACACATGCCCATGCTCATAGTATGTGATACACTGGAGGCTTGGGGAGCAGCCCAAGAAATTGCGTTTTAATGAGTTCCCAAATGATACTCCGCTTCTGGTCTGGACAGCATACTTTGAAAATCAATGATTGAGGAGAAAGAACAAAACAGTTACTCCAGTAACACAGTGGCTTGTCTCATGACCTGTAAGCTTATGCAATGCCAGCTAGGAAATATGGTAAAAGGTGGAGAAAAGCCGCACATGTGGCTTATTGTAGCCACCCGTGTAAGCTTGCCTTTTCCTTCCTCCCACTCGGCCTGTGCCATTCTGTGCAAGTGTATTCTGACTGCAGAGTGGGGAAAGCTCTGAGTGTAGAATGGAGAATAACCATGCTGTAAAAACCAAGGCCAGGATCCCAGTGACCACGGGCACCAACCACTGACTAGGACATACACTGATGGCAACATGTTCCTCTAAAAATTCTTGTTTATGACTCTGTTCTCTACAAACCACATGAGAGCTCTCAGGGTTGCCAGTGGCCCTAGCATAGGTTGTCTCCAAATGTGTGACCTCTTCCCTCCCTATCAGCTTCTATGACATCCTTCTGGGGTGTCAAGAATCTTTATCCCACGTGTCACAGAGGGAGCTGGTGATGTCACTGCATTGTGGCTTTGACCTTGGTGTGGTACATACCCAGCTTTTGGTGCCTCCAGGTAAATAGCTTTATGCCAGGTTTTCTTGTTGCTGGAAATGGGGACAGTAATATGTAGGGAAGGGTAAAGTAGAGCCTCCAGATATGGAAGAACTGAGTTCCAACCTAAGTGTTGTGGGCCTTTGCTGTTTCACAGTGAGCAAGTTATTGAGTCATAAGAGTCCTCAGCAACTAACTTCCTGTGGGAATTAGAAACTGCCTACCTCAAAGGGGCTTGGGAAAAATAAAATGCTAGTAAAGACTTGTAGAAAGTCTAAATACAGCCTGTATTATGACAATATTAATTTCTTGGTTGCAACAGAGGCGTCATACTTCTATATAAAACTAAATGAGGTAAGGCCCAAACTCCCATCAGTGTCCTGTAGGAGTCCCTGGGACTCCTTCCGCTTCCCTCAGTGCCTTCCTCTCATAACTCCATCTCCCAGCCTGCTAAATGAGTCTCTGGAGGTAGGAATGTTACATGTTGGAAGAGGAGGGGCAGGGTTACTGAGACAGCAAGGTGGCTGATGCTTCATGCAGGCTCACTGAGGCAGACAGTTGTGTTCCCTTTGCTTAAGAGGGCTTCACGGGTTTACAGAGCACTTTCACATGACCTAATTTAACCGTGTGTTTAATAAACCAGTGTGTGAGGGGGAATGAGGCCTCAGAGTTGAGAATAGCTCTGCTTCTTGCCTCACCCTTGATACTCTGGGCTCTGTCTTGTCTGCTGTTACTGTGACACCACATCTCTTTAAAAGCGCTTTCAGATATTCTGACTTTTGTTTTGTTTTGTTTTGTTTTTTTCCCCCAACTCTGAAAACAATGGCTCTGGAGAAGAGTGGTTCTTCTATGGCTTCTGGGTTATGTGGAGAGGGAAACTATAGATCGTGAGCACCGCACTGCTGTATTTCCCTAAAAGGGGATGGATTTACACCAAACAAATCAAGAAACACATCTGCCTGAGTAATGTAGTGCTGGTGCTGCAGTGTGGGGGTGAAAGGAGGCCTTAGTTTCCCCATCTTCAGCTTAAAACCTGGCTTGTGTGAGGCACCCCTTTGGGATCTAGGGGGAGGCTGGATAAAGCCGTTGCAGATGTTGGGGGCCAGGAAGAACCACCCAGTGGTGTGTGGACACGGATGGTCTAACTGAAGGTGGTTTGTGGAGCTCGAGAGAGCAGTGTGACTCCTGCAGTGGTCAGCAGAAGAGCAGTGGACAGAGTGGTTGGACAAGACAGTGCGCAGTGGGACAGGTGCCCTGCTGTTGCTGCCCTGCTCTGACTGCTGGAGGCTTACTTTGACTCTGTACTTTAGCCCTTCATCTGCAAATGAGATTAGTGTCTGAAAGGAGTGGTGATATAAAGTTGCTCTGACAGCAGGAACTGATTGGTTCATGGGCATCCAGAAATGCCAGCTGTAGCTCTGCTGTGATCATTAATGTCACCTGACACTTTCCGTGGACTTCGCAAGTGGAGGAGCTGCCAGGTAGGTCCCGTGGACTTGAGGGTTTTGACAAAGAATATCTGTCAGCCCCAGGATGGGAATGAGGAGAGCTGTTGATGAGGAAGTGTGGTGGTGGGGAGCTGTGTGGGTTGAACAAAGCTTCCAGGCTCCTGTGAAGGAGAGACTCGCTGCTGTGTACCAGGAGGGAATGAAGAGTCCTGTCTGCCCAGCTAGTGCTCACCCAGTACCCTGCCTGGGCTCTCCGGGCCCTGGGGCTTGGCTTGGCTTGGCTTGGCTTGGCTTGGCTTGGCTTGGCTTGGAGGTATTGAAAAGGAAGTGAAGTGAGTTTTAATCTTTGTGGAGTCAGACCATGCCTTAGAAGGTAGATTTTTCTGGTGGGAGCCTTGTTACCTGGTAACTCATTTAACTTTTGAATGCTGGCCACTTGCCCTTCAGCCCGCATCTGCAGCAGTGGAGGATCCCAGCCAGGAGTTCTCTATCAGCCTCTGGGGGCCCTGGACTCCAGTGTGGAGGAGGCGGAAGTCTGAGGCCCCTGGGATTGGGGACCAGAATCTCTTGTGCTCTGACTTCCCCTTGCAGAGTTTTCAAAAACTTGCAAATTGTTCTGTAAGAGTAAAGTTTATTTTTTTTTCCCCCATTAAGAGTGTGACCCTGGTTGAGGCTGCCTTTTTTTCTGGAGTTGTCAGTGTTTCCTGTCTGAATATAAATTTCAAATCACTGATTTTTTTTTTTTTCTTCTCTCACAGCTTTGAGCTCTTTTTGCTGTTGTCGTTGTTAAAACATTTCAATCAGGTTCGTTACAAAGAAAAGAGAACTAGTAGTAAAGAAAATCAGAATGTCTTCTTTTTAGGAAAGATCTTGCCAGTATTAAGTATAAAATACATATGACATGAGTATTTGGAGCCTGATGAAACTGTATCAGTAAAGGCAGGCGCCCCTTTTTCCCTTGGAGCTACGGGGCTCCCAACAGCCCTTACTGTAACTTTTTGGGCTCACAGTTTTGGGGCCTTTTACTGGCAGAGAAGAAATTGTCAGCTGAAATGGTGCTGGCCTGGCTTGAGCAGTGGCCTTGACAATTTGACTGGGGGGAGAGGACAGGGGTGTGAGGACAACAGGGAACACTCCCTTCCAGATAGGTCAGGGTGTGGACTGAATTCAAGTTGTAGTTTAACACATGCCAAGTTGAGTACATGTTGAGAACTTTGCATTTCCTTATTAGCTTCATGCTTTAAGGTTATCATTCCCCTTTTACAGGTGAACTTTGAGCCATGTGCCACCTGGTACCAGGTCAACCGCAATGTGCGTTTTACAGTGATACAACAGTAAAGCAACACTGTCCAATGATAGCAAAGTCACCTCAGTTTGTGTTAGTACACTTAATAAGGATGAAATAGCCTGCCGATGCATTTCTCAGAAGGTATCTATCTCCCTCATTAAGTGGTTGAATAATTTCCCCAAGGTCCCATAGCACAAGGATCTGAAAAGAACTGGACCCAGATCCCAAACATGTGATTTCTACTGTGCTGCATTGTTCCTTTAAGGGGACTTAATAGGAGGAG
>PVKN010001842.1:0-47356 GCA_004027915.1 Capromys pilorides | reverse complement strand
GGGGGGAGAGAAAGAATCAGAGGAGGAAAAAAAATAGCCACTTACTGTAAAGTGTAAATGGATCTGGGGTTGCGTGGGGAAGGGGGCACAGAGGGAGAGAAAAAATGTCTTGCGGCTGCTGTTGGTCTGCTGCTGCTCCACAGGGCTTGTTTTTGGGTCCCCCTGCAGTGAAACAGGTCCTGTACGGCTCCGCCACTGTAGTAGAAATGATGTCTGCGGTATACTCCGCTCTCTCCTCCCCCTCCTCCCGCTCGCTCCCCGCCCTTCTCCCTCCGCCCGCCCGCCCTCCCTCCCTCGCGCTCTCTCGCGCTCGCTTGCTCGCTCCAGTATGTAAATGTGTAATAGAAGCCAAATATGGAGCAGTTGGCTGCCGCCGCCGCAGCTCAAGGATCCGACTTCGTGGGGGGGGGGGGGGGGCACCCGCTGGCAGGCGGCCCAGCGAGCCGCACGGAGCACGGCAAGCGCACGGCGGCCCGCGCCCTTAACCCTTGGGTGCGCGCAGCCGGGTCGGGCGGGGAGGCGGGCGCCGAGCCCCGAGAGAGGAGGGGGATCGGACCGGGGAGCGGGGAGCGGGGAACCGAAAGGGGGACGCAGACCCCGAAGAGAGGAAGGGGGCTCCTCCTTCCAGGTTTGCGAGGGGCGGGGAGCGGGAACGATGAGGTAATTGGAGCGGTGACCGGCCGGTGCGTGCGCGCCTCCCCGGCGCTCTGCACCTAGTTGGAGCGGATTGACTGCGAGGCGCAACTCGGGCAGCCTGGGGGACTCCCCCCGGGGTATCAGGCTTCAGCTCCGCTACTGCGAAAAATCCGCGGGGGCGGAGAAGCCGGCTAATTCTAATCCTCCCTGGCCCTGAGCCCCGGGCGCTCCGCGGAGCACCCCAGCGGGCTCACTCTGGTCCGCGGCTGCACTTTCACCCTCCTCGCCGCGTCGTTTCGGCGTTTGCGAACCCAGACCTGGGGCCGGGCCTGCGTCAGCATGCAACTTGGAAAAGTTTTAAAGAGTCTCCGCGATGGCTCTTGCACCCTCACCTGTCCCACCCGTGGGAGCTGCCGACCACCCGCCTTCCCTTCTATTTCTGCACTTCCGGAAATGTGCTTTGGGAACCGAACTACTCCGCGGTGGCCGTGATAGACGACCCGCGGGCTCCTCTCGCGGCTAATTCGGGATCATTAATTTAATCGGAAGTGAGGTAACTGGTGTAGGAGATAGAGAAAGTAAACGGAGCGTTAAATAGCATTTCTTTCGAATCCACACCGAAGAACTTCCTCTGGGCTTAATTGCTAAGTGCTGTCCTCAGCTTCCCCGCGCGCCGAGTCCCCTCCGTGCGTCCACCGCCCGGGGTGAGCTCCGCCTAGAGGGGTCTTCACAGAGGTGCACCTTGCTAACAGGTGTGGCGCCTGGCGGAAGAGGGGGCTCGTTCCCCTAGGTGTCCGGCAGCGTTTGACCTGCTTCAGGTGCTTGGAACTGGGTCTAGACATCTGATCCCTCCGTTTCTCCCTGGAAGCCACCACTATTGACTGTAAGCTGTATTTGAGATCCCTTTCGGCTGAGTTTGCTTATGACCTAAGGGTTAGTCACCAACTGAAACAGGATACAGAATCGCCCAGAGAAATGTGTCAGCTTTTAAACAACTCTGGATTGTAGAGCCAACGCGCTTCAAAAACAAAAGTAAGCACACTCACGAAGAAGGTAATGCAGTCCCAGAATTTTTTTTTTCTCACGTTTTGAAATGCCACTCGCACAGACATGGCTACTTAAATAGAACTACTATTGTTCACGCTTACTCGTTCCTACAACTTTTTTTCTTTCTCTCTTGCTGTTTAAAAATCAATGATCCTTAGGTTTCAACCTGAGGTTGTGCTAGTGACATTGTTGGTCTCATTACAGCCTCTAGTGGACAGTTCACATCAGATTCCTGTAAAGGCTCTGGCTGGTGTTGTTTATGGCGACAAGATTTGTCAAGGTGAAGGCTGATGGTCCAGAGTACAACCAGGTACTATCTTTTTCCCCCTCTTGGCAAAGCGAACTTCAAAAAAGAGCTGTGAGCTTTATGCTGCAGGTATCATCCCTGCTGGCCTGTGAATAAACACGGAGCTTCTGCTCTTCATTTCAGTTGCAGACAGCTTTCCTAAAAAACTAAATTCATCTAAAATATTTTTATAACAGAAAATATTGGTTGCCATGTTTTTGGCTTAACCAAGATGTTTTTATTCCAACTCATAGCCTGCAAACTGTCCAATCCACCTCCACTCTATTTTTAGACATCTTACATTTAGAGAATTTTTCAGGAAAAAAAAATTCCTAATATTGCAATTATTATATCGACACAAGCAGTTAGTTTATATTATTTTTAACAACCTGAGACATTAAAGCAATAATTCAGATTAGAGTTAGTCAACTAATTCAAATGGCCCCTGAAGGAAGCTAAATGTATGTAGAACCCGAGCAGTAAAAACAATAAGAAATGTGTCATTTACTTTCTTAGACATTAAGATAAAAAATAGGCACTAAACTCTATTTCTTCTTACAAAGTTCAAGATGATACTTATGAAAGTCTCATTATCTTTAGGATTGAGACTTCTTTTTTTTCAGATGACAAAATACATAAATCACAGGCATTGATTCTTCAAAAGCAAGAGTTTTGTCAGATATGCTTTCACATGTCTGTGATCTCAGCCACGTAGGAGACTGTGGTAGGAAAACAGAGTTCGAGGTCAGCCTGGGTGACTTAATCAGACCCTATCTCAAAAACATAAGGTAAAATAGAATGAAAAGCCTGGGGATGTAGCCTCGTGGTAGAATACTTGCACAACGTGTATAAGGCCCTGGTTGGAACCCTGGAGTGGAAGAGGGTACTTTCTTATGCAAACAAAAACTCAAAGAAAAGAGAGCAGTTCTTTCAGTCAGCCAGTTGGAAAATACAAATGCACATTGTGCTCGTATGATACTCTTACTCATAAACCTGATCTTATATTTGTTCATGTCAGTCTTTAAATTGAAAGGAAATTGATCAGTTGAGGCTACTACTAATCTGTGTTGTGGATTGCTTGCACAAAAAGAAATGATTTTGTTCCTTTCATCTATTTTGCCATTTAGTCATGTATACTTTCAGAGGTTTAACATGGGCTAACATGTATATAGATCTATGATGTTATATCACACCCCAACTGTTTTAAGTTTAATCTCTAAAATAGGCGAAGCAGCAGAAACAGATGGGAGGTTTTTAGACTCAGAATCCAGGTTTCCACTCTAGATTTATGGACACAGAAACTCCCTTTGAACCAACCTACTGGATGATCCTAAATACACTGCAGTGTAAAAAAAATGTAGGCCTTAGAATTTAATTCTCCTATTTATTCATTTTTTTAATTCTAAGTTTTCCAATGAAGAATTATCACATTATAGTTGGACATCTGCATCTTGAACTCAACCAACTGCAGATCAAAAATATTTGAAAAATTTGTATTGAGCACATACAAAATTTTTTCTTGTCATTTCTCCATGAACAACACAGTATAGCAACTATTTCCATTCTATTTGCGTGGTATTAGGTATTTGAAATCATCTAGAGATGATTTAAAGCACATAGGAGATATACATAGGTTATATACAAATAGTATGGCATTTAGGTAAGGTACTTGAGCATCCCGGGATTTTGGTATTCAAAAGGAATCCCAGGGCCAGTCATCCTATCCAAGAGACAACTATGCATGGCTTGGAGATGCAGTACTGCATTTCAGGAGAGCCCTTATTCATACGCAGATCTGCAACATTCTTGCCAAAGAAGAGACACTCCAAGGAATGCGCTGGGGTCTTGAACGTGAAGGTTTCCTTCTTGGCAGCAGAGGGAGCACAAGAGTGCTTAATAAATGGAGCGTGCAGAGCCCTCCAATTGTGGCGGATTTTAAACTGTAGAGTATCTTCTTATTGAAAGTGGATTGTTATAAAGCTGAAGTAAAGCACAAAACAAATAAACCCAACAAGCAAACAATCCTCCAGGTTATGCCACCAAGTATTTAAAGAGACAAGTTAAATAAGATATAGAATACTTTTGTGTTTTAGGCTTGAATTTGTCGGTGCAAATGGACCTCCAAAGTTATGCTTGTAAAAGATGCCTTAGGCCAGCTTTCTCTAGTGCAAAATAAAGACAACATTATGCAGAGTAAGGCAGCTCTGAGAGTACTTCCTGTTTATCTAAAAATGGAGTCAGTTCACCCAACTGCGTTTAATTAGAGAAATGAATTTTATTTGGAGCCAGAATAAGTTGGGTGAAATATGTGCGCTTGTCACCATGTAGTGATGACTTTCATAATCACTTGAGATGTTTTCTTCTCAGTGCTCGCCGTGGTGAGGACATACCTTTCCATTACATTCATGCAGCGCTTCACACTTCTCCCAGGTCTTGCCACTCGGAAACTCCCTTGAGGTGCCCAAGGCACAAGATAACAGCCAGGCCCCGTAAAGCTTAGAGACTTTGCTCCCCGGTTCCTAGCATGGAGTCACTTAATTGTTCCAATAACCCTTTGAGGTGTGTGTAAATGAGGGAAATTGGAAAAGTTAAAGATTTGGAAGCATTTTTTTCCCTTAGCTTTATTTTTTTTCTCTCACTATACTGAATATTTAATAAGGGAGCATCTGAGAAATTAAACAGAAACCATGCTTTAACTCTTTCACTGCCTCTTCTGTATTTGTTGCTCGTCTATCAGCGTCTTATTGTACATCGACCATAAAGTAGGCCCCAAGAGTGTAAAACTCTACAAGGAGTTTAGAGCAGAATAAATCACAATTTTTGATAAATGCTAATTGTTCAACTATGAAGAGACCCTAAGGGTCACAATGGATTGATCCAGAACCTCTTAGAACTTTATCAGAGTGTCAAATAGAGTCTGAAAATTTGGCAGAAGGGCTGTTGTACAACTCTGGAGCATTTTCAGTCTTGCAAGGGAATCTTTGCATTTTAAATTGCAAAACCAGCAAAATGTGAAGATACCATGTGTACATTATCGACAGGTCTCTATGACCAAAAATCACTATGATGAAGTTGAAGTGGTAAACATTTATTTATTTTTATCTTAAGTTGTTAAAGAGAGTTTCCTCCCACACTGTGGAAACATTTGCCAAGTTGTGCCTGGAGCAATTAGTTATGGCTGTGTAATAAATCCCAGCGAGTTTGAATTCTTAATGGAAACAGTGACAGAACTTTAACTATGCTGTTATAAGGAGGGCGTGAGCCTCTGCATGTCATTTAAAAATCCAAGCAAATCGTACTGCGCTTTAAAGACATGCTCTTTTGATTGCACTCAAATAAAGCTGGGGAGACCATAAAAGTTAAACAAACTAAAAATAAAAGTAAAAACAGCTCACAATGGGCGCTGAGGTCAGCTCGCCACACCCAAGTGAAAGTCCCTGGACTATTTGCAAGGCCTGGAGACTTACTGGCCAGGCATCTGAATCTGCTTTCTTGACCTTCTACCAAACTGTAGCAAGATGGGCTTCCTGCTCTTGAGAATGACATCATTGGTGGGGGAATGAAGACCAGTGCATTTAAACCTCTGCCAACAATTCATGATTGAACTGTACACATTTGTCTTTCTGTCTTTCTTTCCTTCCTTCTTTCCTTTCCATATCCCCCTCCACCTCCCTCTTCTTGATTTGCTGTTTTTTTTTTTTTTTTCCTGGTTGTTTGCTTGTTTTGTTTATCTTATACTGCAGATTGCACTCAAGGCTTTCTCATCTACAACATATATGTGTGTGTGTGTGTGTGTGTGTGTTTGTGTGTGTGTGTGTGTATATATATATATATATATATAATTTTTGAGACAGGGTCCTGCTGAATTACTCAGGCTGAGTTTGCACTTCTGTTTCTCTTGCTTCAGCCTCCCAGAGCAGCCAGCTCAAGTACTACTCTATCTGCAATTTAAAAACAAAAACAAATACTTTAGGTCTGCAGTATTCAATATGATCCTTGAACATTCGAAATGTGGTTTGTCTGAACCGAGGTGTACTAAAATATATACCTCAAGTTTTAAAAACATGGTTCCATACAGTTACGGCCTATACTTAGATGTCTCACAAAGCCTCATGTGCTTGTGGATGGGGCTTTTGGGAGACAACTGGATCCTGGGCTATGATACTGGATTAGTTCACTGAATGATTGAGCACAGTTTTGGGTATGGTTGATGGACTTACTAAAGAGGGAAGGAAAGACAAACTCTCCCTGGATATGGTTGGCACTAATTAATGGGCCTTTATCCTGGGTGAAATAAAAAGAGAAAGACAGAGGAAAGCTGGCCACCCACTACATTTCATGCCATGGGCTGCGTCTCCTTTGCCATGTCCCTCTCCACTTCACCATTCCTTAGGACCAGCCGACTGTGGACTAAGGCCTCGGCAGACTATGGGCTAAGGTAAACCCTTCCTCTTTTAACAGGCAGGTGTTGGGTATTTGACCCAGGAATGAGAAAGTAACTAAGATGAGTATGTATGCTGCATATTGAAATAAAAATATTCCACATTTATTGGGTAGATATAATATGGTCTTAGGATTCATTATATGTCTTTGTATTTTTCTTAATATGGCTACTAGAAAATACAATATATGGACTCAGATATAGCTCAGTGGCACAGCACCTGCCCAGTATATGCAAGGTCCTGAGTTTGAGTCCCAATACCAAAAAAGAAAAAAATCATAGTATGAATCATGGAATGGTTGTATATATTTTTCTTTTCTTTTTGTTTTGTATCAATGCTGGGGACCAAATCTAGGGACTCATGCACACTAGGCAAGTGCTCAACCAAGCCCCTTTATATGATATTTCTAACAGGCAGCGCTGGTATAGATAATGAGGCTGGGAGACATAGTTGGAAAAGCCCATGATTGGAGACCTGGGAACCCTTGCATAGCCCTCTGCCATAGTGCAGGGGATGGCACAGGCACTTTCTACCTTTCCCTGGCTGCACTGCACATGTGGGCCTTACCTTCTCTTTAACTATCACTGAGATAGCGGTTAGTGAGTGCGTAACCTCATCAGCAGACCTAGTGCAGGCCTGCACCATATAAATTTGTGTAACTAATAATCTGTGACTCAGTCTCCATGGGAGAGCTCAGGTGAGTTGCCAGTGGGGAGGCCGATGCTGTGTTTTAGAAAACATAAACACTTTTGTTTTCCAGCTGGTTTTGCCACTGATAGCTAAATGGTTTGAGGTTGATACCTTCATGTGACAGATGGTTTTGAACATTGATAATGAAAATTATTTAATTTGCTGTTTAGCTGGAAAAAGCATCAAGGCCATTAAAAGGAAATCTGTTTTGTAAAAACGGTAACATGTTTAGTACAATGGGATGCAACGAAAGGAAATGAGATGATTTTTAACTATTATTCTTTATTTTGTAAGCAAGATCTAGATAAATTTTCATCAGTGCAGCTCCGACCCAGATTGAATGTAATAAGGCAGTGGTCTGTAAAATATCATAATTTATAGCCTTAATCATTTAAAGAAAATAGCCCTTCTTGCATGAAAGGGGAACACACTACATTTTAAAGCTTACAGTGAGTGAGTTGAGCTTTGTTTGGTATTGACTGGGAGCATTTGGAAACTTATTTAAAGCATTTCATTAACAACTTGGCATTTTGTTTCCTCAAAAGAAGTACATTTTCTAAATTAAAACTGAAGCCAAAAGCCACCACTGGCTGACGTGAAGGTAGTGGCAGCGGATGAGTTGTTCAGTGTAAGCCCTGAATGCTTCCAGAAAGGACCATGGCAAAGCACAACGCAGAAGTAAGCATCAAGTTTCTGTCAAAGGAGTGAAACGGAGCCCTTTGTAGCTGTAGCTGCAAAAACGGATTACCTGGCCCTACGCCCCCCCCCCCCCTTGCTCCCTCGTTTGGCCACTTTGCTCCTGAGTAAACAGGGCACAGGAGACGCTGATCCCCATAGGGCTCGAAGCTTAAGAACACCATTTTATGAGGAATGTACTAAGTTTGCCCCTGAAGAGAAAGAATTAGAGAAAACAGTGCTGGCAAGCTTTGCTTTCTGACATAAAGAACCGGAGTTTACCCAGGCAGTTGCCCACGTCAGGTTTTCAGGGGACAGTCAGGCAGCCTGACATTTGCAGAAGTGCTTCCCGGTGGCCTCTACAAAGTTCCTCTTCGAGCAGACTGGGAAAACTCTCAGGCCTGAGGCCTGAGGATCCTGGGTTTGCTTTGATTCTGCAGCACAGACACCAAAAGGTGCTTCTGCCACCGAGGCCTCCCGCCAGAGCAGAATAGCAGCTCTCTGACTTATGCTGTAAATTACAAACCATCCCTTTCTAAGTGCAAAATGAATGCGCAGAGTGGAAGACCCTGTCAGCCGGCGTGCCAGTGAATCAAGTAGAGGAAGACAAATTATTCACCCATGCCACTCCAGCTAAATTTTTATTCTGCTAAGTGTACTGTCAGGGAAGGGCTTTTCTTCTTTGCCAGATATAAAGAGAACTGAATACATTACAGTTGCAACACATCTGTAAGGTATTGCACGTGTCTACTCCGAGAAGCCCTCAAATCACGTGATCTGCTCCCCCCCTCTTCCCTCCCCAACCCTGGCAGAAGCCTGAATACGAAGAGTGAGACTGTGTGACCCCGTGGCGCCCAGGGCAAGCTCTTCCTGCAGTCAATTTCATAACTGCGTGGCTCCGCCCCCTGCTCGCACTTCCGCTCCCCTCACTACCCCTTTCTCCCCCATCCCAGCAATGAATCACCATGCCTTTAAAGAGCCCTCGATGACCCAGGGTGAACTTTGCTGGCATCCTGTACATTCTTCTGCCAAAAAAGGGGAGCTGCTTTGTGACAGAAACCTGGCTAGACCCTGACGTGGGCTGAGGCACCAAGCCTGGGTGCTTTTCTGGGAAGATCAGTGAGGAGTTAATTTCCCTAGATCACGGTGATGATTTAGAATTGCATATCTCAGTTCATGATCAGGTTTTTAAGAACCCAGTTCGGCCCTTTGTGCAGAAAAGAATATATCAGAGGAAAATTGCTGGCAGATCACATGCAATCAGGGCAGAGGAATTCATACCGCATCCAGCCCTTTGATTTCTCCAGATCTGGCTGAGGGTGGGGTTTCCATATTTGTGCTTTGGCAAATGTGTCCAATAATTAACTCCTCCTGATATATGCTCCTAGCGTTATCGTGTCCTTATTTGTGCATTTATTAAAACCAGAAACATTTTGCTCCTTCATTTTTTAGCGCGAGCTCTTGACAACATGGATTGTGCCTCAGAAGAGCGTTCCCTCCTGTGGGAGTCCACGGTGTGCCGCTGATGGAGACCGGTGCCTTGGCGGGTGCTTCCTCTGTGCACAGGAAGCCCTTTCTTCTCGCCCCAGCCCCATCCCACCCCTTCTTCACAAGGAGATTTTATCTTCCTGCTTTGAGTTCAGCTCAAGCATCAACACTTCTGCGAAGTCTTTCTTGATGATCACAAGAGTCTGCGGCTCTGCCCAATGTGTGAGTCAGACAAGTGCTATTTTCTTATTCTTTTTATTTATACAATATTTTTTTAAAACCTCTAGGAAAAAAAAATGTGAAAACCTCAGGGCCATAAGCACAGATGGAGAGAGTAGTCCGAGTAAGAGCGCCTCTTATCTGGATACTTCCTGTTCCTCCCAAGCCCACCGACCTTGGTGTACAGTTCCAGCATGCCGGGCTTTTCCCTCGTTGCTCCAGCAGTGTGCCTTTCCTTCTGCTCAGCTCCTCTCTCCTACCACCTTCTGCTGTGAGCCGAACTGAAAGGTATACTGAGATCCTAACTTCAGTGTCTGTGAGTGTGACTAGGAGTTTCCAGCTGCAATTAATTAAGGTAAGGAGATGAGGTACTTCGGAATAAAGGTGGACTCTGAGTCCAACAGGACTACTGTTCTGTGTGAGTAGGTGCTAGGGCACAGTGGAAACACAGCACAGATGGCCCTACTGGAGTCAGTGCTGCCCTAAGCCCTAGCAAATGAATGTGCCTGTCTCATGAGAGCCGTGATTATGGATCTGGAACTGTTCTTTCTACTGTAGGCTTCCATGTACAACCCTATCTCTCTCGATATTCATAGGTAATCTGTTCCGAGTCTGTATTTGACCTTTACCCATAACAATATGAGTAAACAAAAGGCCCAGTGGAATAAGTGACGTATCTCTAGACTTCTAGACTCACCTCCCTACTGTTCCAGAGGCAGTGTCTGGGCTGGCCTCTGACACAGGCCACTGAAAGAGGTCTGAGGGAGCCCAAGAGTGCAAAGCCCTGGGCTCTAGGTCAGGCCTCAGTGCGATCTCCTGTGGGCCTCCTGGGCTCCCTCTGCTGGGCTCCAGGGTGCACAACAAGGGTCCCCTGCAGAAATGATACTGAACCACATGTAAAATCAACAAAGGACCAAAAAAAAAAGTTTGCCATCGAGGAAATGCAACCAAAAAAACCCTACCTGCTTTCTTTTATTTTTTAACTTTTCATTTGAGCAAATCTGATGCAATCAGGGTAAGAAAGTTTATACCACATCCAGCCCTTTGATTTCTTCAGCTCTGGCCAAGGGTGGGGTTCCCATTTTTGTGTTTATGAAACCTCATTCTTTCTGATTCTCATTTTTCAAAGAACAGCTGTCAGCTCTCTTGTTTCAGGAGGTTTCCCTCAGCAGGCAGAAGGCGGCCTGACACTCAAGCCCAGAATCCCAGAGTAACTCTTTTGCTGGGGGCCATGCACTATTCAACACAGCTTTTAGATGCTCTGGAAACAACTCTCTTCTTCCAACTATTCAGGCCAACACGCTCACCTTGACTCCTCTCTCAGGGTCAGAACTCACATCCACTCTGCCCAGCAAATCCAGCTGGCTTGGTCTTCCAGCTTTACCTAGACTCTAACCATTTCTTACCTCCACTAGAGTTAAAACCTTGGCCAGGATAACTGTAGCCTTGCAAATAACTGTCTCGCTGCTGTCACCATCCTCCACTCACAGCCTGACACACACAGCAAGTGATTTTAGCAGTCTTCTCATGACCTTCTCCCAGCTCCATCGTTCCGCCTGGAGTCAGGGCCAAGCCCTTGATGGCCCACAAGGCCTTCCACCTGCATGACATGCACCAGCCACTTCATCTCATCTGGTATTTCCATCACTGTGCTTACTCCCAGCACTCCATTTGTTCTGTTTTGTAAGCAGCTTACCAATGACGCTTTCTGGGGTCACTTTAGTTAAAGTCAGACCTGCTGACTTTGCTGGTCTACCTCGCCCTGTTTTACTGTGCCACAAACATGAATATTCTATGCCATTTACCTTTTTTGTTATTATTATGGTCAGGAAGGGAGGGATTTTTGTCAGTCCACTCATCTGGAATAGTTCTTTGCACCTGATAGACACCCACTAATAGGCATTGACTATTAGATGAGCTAATGAGTTAATCAGTAGTATTTCCCGGGACCTGCATGGACAGGGCTTCATCAACCCCAATGCAACGATTATCTCAATAGAAGCCAATCCAAAACAAAGCAATCAGTCCATGCTGTGATGTGCATCTTACTTACTTGTTCTTTGGTGTAATTCTGTAAGATAGGAATGTTGAGTTTGAAGGAGCTAGGCTTCACACCAGGCTCAAAGGCATAAACATCTTTTAAAAATAAAAATTAAAATCAGAGTCCAAGAGCATATATGAACCTGATGGCAGGTTTTGAGAACCCGAGTAGCATATCTTCAGCTTCTAAGAATTACAATTGTTAATAGCTATGATTTATCAAGCTTTTTCTTATACTGTGCCAGGCACTGTGGTCAGAGCTTTGGGGATGCTATCTCATGTAAATCCCACAACAGTGGAGTGATGCAGAGACCATGATTTTCGCTATCTCAAATGACTAAACTGAGGCTTGGTATTTAAGGAAACTGCTCAAGGATCGAGGTCACCCAGCACAGCATTACCTTTGTAACAAGTCATTACCTGAATGAGTTAGGACAGTGAACCAGGTGTGGTGGTGAACACCTGTAATTCTAGCTGTCCAGAAGGCCAAGGGAGGGAAGTTCAAGCCCAGCCTGGGCAATTTAGTGACTTAGAGGACTCTGTCTTTAAAAATAATTTTAAAAAAGAGCAGGTGATACAGGGCCTTAGGTTTATCTGATCCCTAGTACTTGAGAGGAGGGAAGGAGGGAGGGAGGGACATGACAGCCAACACTGTACATCAATAATTTGGCTAAGGGAACCATGCCTAACATCAATCTTTATATTTTAGGCTTTGTTTTCTGGTGCATAATGTATGTATCCCAGACATGAAAGCACAGGGCTCTCGTTGAAGAATACTCATTTCTCCACACCAGCTTAAGTGTTTTCTCAGCTAACAGCACGATGTTCCAGGTGGTGCCTTTGCCCAGCTCCTGCGTGGGTGCAAATGACTCACACTTGAGGCTCATGCTTCCTTCCCTGGGAGTCTTTCCTACTAGGAAGTTGGCCTCTCATCTGGGGCATCCTACTGTGCTAAGGACTAAAGTAGATTGTAAAGGGCCACAGTGAATTCTCAAGCCTCATTTAGGGACGTCATTCTCTCTTCTTTAGCCTTTACTCGACTTCTTTCTCTTGTTCTACCCCCAAACTTTCCATACTCCTCTGGGACCAGAATTCAAGAGAAGGGTCTGAAAGTCACCTGGTCATACGAAAAGTGGGAAGATGCTACAAGTGTTTCACAGTAACCTGTGACTTTATGTTTAAGGAAAATGATCCTAAAGCTGAAATAGTTCCAGAGTTCCACAGTCTGAGAAATATGAAGAAGAGGAAAAGAAAAAAAAGCCAGGCCTACATTTCAGAGACATGAAGAGAGACCAGCACTCTGAGGTTGGAAGGAAGTGAGAAGACCCTATTTGTGGCTGCAGGAAAGGAAAAGAAAAGATCCCTGCAAGGAAACTACCAACAGATGGTAAATACATTTTTAATTCTTCTGTCATACCGTGTGGACTTGGGCACATTTGTCCTGCTGTGTGAGGCTCCCGAAATAGCTAGTCATGGCACTGCAGAAGAGCGCCGCTCTGCTGAGAGGCGAGGAACCACGCTTGCTGGCACACAGGAAGGGTTCCTAGTAGGGTAGAGTGAATTTGCTCCCCGTCTACGGCTCCTCCGTGCGGCATCTGCTGTCCCTCTCGGTGCAGGAAAATTCTAAGCTGTCGGATCTCACTGTTGGTGTTTCAAAATAAACTATTTCAAACCATCTCCCAAGCTCTGATTACAATGATTAAATATTGACGTCATCTAATCTTCCACTTATTCATAGATCCGAAGACCTCCGAGGAGGGTCACAAACACCTTGGGACAGACCGCCCTCCTGCATCTCGTCCTTCTAATGTGTTTAGTTTTGTTCCAAATGTTCCCATACGGCACCGTGGGAATTCTAGTACCAGCAAAAGGAACAAGAATGAACCTAGACATGTGGATGTTCTGCTCCCCCAAGGGGACACTGGGCCTGGGCACTGCAGTAAGTCAGGATCCCAACTCCATCACCATCTCTCAGTGCAGCAGCAGAAAGAGGAACACACTGGCAAATCCAACTGAATACAGAAAGGTGAGGTGAGGAAGGCCTGTTATTTTATCATCACCTAAGAAATGCAACTTGCACAGAACCATATTATTAGAACCAGGAGCATCCTTGGGAAATCGAGTTCAATTTTTCTTTTTTTTTTTTCATTTTGTAGATAAGAATAAGAATCAAAGAGTTGCAGTACATTGGCATAGATCATACAATCAGTGGCAAATCCATACTGGCATTGAGACACCTCTCTGTCCCCCCATTCTCTCCCTCTAGCATTTAGAGAAAGAGAGTGCCATGCTCAAAATCCAATCACATAAGACCTTGGTCACAGTAGCCCTCACACTGGGTTCTTACAATGCAAGATTTTGTACTCTGAACAACTGTGATGAAGACAACATTATGCAATATATTAACTATTGTAAAGTAATAATAATAATAATAAAATACAAAAACAAAAATAAAGATTTTGGAGTCGCTGATCTATAGGAGTTTGGGAGTCTGGTTAATATTCTTAATAGGTAAAATTTGAAGCTAAAATATATCTGTTAATTTCTGTCCTAACCCCCTGTGGATTGTGTCTCGATTATGTGGCTACTACACTGTTTAGCACAGCTGGGATCCTGTTTTCATGAAATAGCAGGCAAGATTGGTGGATGAGAATTAAAAGGCTCTGGCAGAGAAGAACCAGAAGCCTGGCACAGCTACTCCCCCCCGCCCCAGTCTCTCCTGGTCCAAGGGCCTTTCCAAACCCCTTTTGGAATCAGGAGTTACTGGAAAAAAAGGGGCTTTTTTATTGCATAGATAAAAGAAAGGCAAACAAAACAAAACCACTCTATCCTAGCTTTGTTTGAGGAAATCTTAACTTGCAGACTTGACGCTTCTACAAGTCCAAAGATATTCCAGTTCAAATTGACTTACATGCTCATAGGTCATTTTTGCAGTGGCTGCCTACATAGTTCATTGATCGACACTGTTCTCAATCAGCTATTTAAAAAGTGGTGTTCTTCCCTCTTTCCTAAAAGTTGATCAATAAGCTCCTCAAAACTATCCCCAAATTTTGCAATTGCATTCAGCATTCTGATTTGTTGTTTGGGGGAAAGGGTGTCAGTCATATGTTTTATTTTTGTGGAGGTGGTGGAAATATTTTTTTTTTACTTGTTGTATTTATGCATGTCCTTTTTTTGTTTTCAGGATCAATTTGATCATTTTGAATAATCGTTGTAAAATTTCTGGCTACTGCTATGGTCTAGTTACAAATTTGGAGGTGAAGACAAATCAGAATGCTTGCAAGGGAAGCGCCTTTGTGGTCATGAAGGCACACTTCAGGTGACTTGGTTGCTGTGATCCAAATTTGATTATCTGGCTAATATTACTGGGGACAACTGAAATTTTAATAATCACAGCTCAAGACCTTCGAAAAGAAAAAAAGAAAGAAGCTACACTTGCTGTGAATTCACATAGCCTTTCAGAGAGTTGCCATCTGAGAGTCTGCTTGGCCACTGGGTATGTAGATTGATACCAAGGTTCCATTTTAAGAGTTCAAGTTTAGTCAACACTCTGTTAGCGATGAAAGCAAAAGCTAGACACAGACAATTGTTTTAGGAAGAAGTGTCCAGCATTGGTTATTAGAAAGGTAGAGAGCTCACACTGTTGGTTTCCTTTTGGATGTAGGATTTTTAGGGGTTTTTTTCCCCCTCCAACACAGTGGGGCTGTGATTCCTGCTCACAGTGCTCTGCTTCATCGTGTGATGACACAGCTTTGACACCGTCCCTGCTTGAAGGCTGAAGACGCTTACTGTAGCCACAGAGCAGCTGTGTCCTTGTGCTCCCATGATTCTCCCCGTGAATCTTCACACTCAAGGTACTGTCTGGGACCTGAGGCTGCTCAGCACATTAGACAGATGAGCAAGAAAAGAAAGTGCCCATGATCGCAAAGAAACAACTCCAAGTGTAGCTCCCTTCACCAAGGTCAGATGTTGCTGGGGACATAAAACACACACTCACCCCACTGGTGCCACTCCTACCCTAGTTCGCAGCATCGAAATAGAGGAAGCAACACAGATATAAATGGCCACATAGGGTTTTGCTCCAGTGTGGTGCTAGTTGGCCAGTATAGTCCATGAGCCTAAGAGTAATGAGCAGATCAGTTGCCTGAGGTCAGTATTTCCTTCTCCTGGCAGGAAACGAAACAAAAGAACAACTTACGCTACATCCATTGGTGGGATGAATGTCATAGTGTTGGATAATATAAAAGAGACTAGACATAAGGTCATGCTAGCTGGATTATTCTCTCTGTAAGAAGTCTAAAAACATACAAAAAGATTGTGTCCCAAATCAGTATGGTAGTTTTCTTTGATGGAGGGAGGGCTGTAATTAGAAGGCTTTCAAGGTGATAGAATGTTCTATCTTGACCAAGGCTGTGGTCACAGAAGTGCTCACTGGGAGAGCACAGTAGGCCTTCTGTGGTAGTTGATACATTGTGTCAACTTAAGGAAGCTTGGCTGCTTGGGCTGGGATGGTTCTGAGATGTGGGGCCCCATGTTGCAGGATGCAGGGAGCCTGCCCTGGGCTGTGATTGGAAGACTTTATGGGCCCAGCCCAGCTGGCTCCTGCCTTGACTGCTTCCTGCCTGGCCCAGCCCCGCCCGACTTTTTTGGAGAAGTCCTAGTCAGTCTTAGGAGGAGCTTTATCTTTGCAGCCATGCCACTTTGGAGGAGCTTTGCATCAGCACAGAATTTGGAAAAGAGAGGCTTGAGCCAGCTCCGCCTTGGAGCCAGAAAAATATGAACTGAAACCTCCATAAACTGTGAGTTAAATAAACCTTTCCTTCATTCACTTGGAATGTCAGGTATTTGTCCCAGCAACGAGTAAAAAGTAACTAAGAATTTGGTACCACAGGAGTGGGGTCGTTGCTGTGGCTATACCTGACAATGTGGATTACGAGCTTTTGGAAATGGCTTATAGGAAGAGATAGGAAAGGCTCAGAGATGTTGCCTATAAGCAAAGCACTGGAACAGCTTTGGCTATTTTGTTTGGGAGATTCTGGTCAGAACTCAGGCCAGAAGACTGACAGAAGGCCTGCCTGTAAAGACCAGGTTGAGGAGGTTTCTGCTGGGAAGAAGGACAGCATCAGTCGTTGGACTGCAGCTGATTTGTGTTGTGGATTGGCAGAAGGCTTATCTGCATTTTGCTCCTGTCCAGAGACTTTGCCTGAGACTGAAATTAAGCACATTGGACTAGTTAACCTTGAAAAAGAAATTTCAAAGCAGCCAAATATTAGGGCAGTGGCTTGGTTGTTGTTGGGGGCTTTTAGCCAGATTTATGTTAAGAATGAAGAGCAAAGAGCCCAAAAGAATGATACAAAATGTTGTGAGTTTGACCAGGAAGGAAGCACCCAGAAGGCTGTGGACTGTGCAGATAGAGCTGAGAGGATCTCCATTGCTGAGAAGGAACAGGGGAGTAAAAAAGATGTCCTGAGGACATCACAGGAGGTAGCAGGTTCTTGCCCTTTCAGCCTCAGAATCGCAAGGGTGAGGAACTTTGCTCTGAGGAGAATGCCACAGAACCCCATGTTCCAGAATGGAGGCAGCAGCCATACCAGGTTCCAGAATGGAGAGGCGGCCACACCAGATTTCAGAATGGCATCAGAGTAGAATATTTATTCCTTAGAATCAGGGTCAGAGTGCTCAGCAATCCAGGCACTCAATCCCTACAACTAAGAGTAGAGGAAGCCTGGCTACTGCTCCGACTTGACAGCAACCCTTGGCATCATCCGCATAGACCCATGCAGAATACGGGAGTTCTTAGGTCAAGAAGGCTTCCACCTAGATTTCAGAAGACCTGGTAGGCCAGGCAGTGTGCCTCTGAGAGGGCAGTATGTGAAGCTATGAGTGAGAAGCCTATTCAGAGGAAACCTCAGAAGTTTGAAAAAGCCAGGAATGTGGATGGTCCAAGAAAAGCTGCAAAAGGGGAGCAAAGAAGGCCTGAGAGAAAACCCATGAGAGCTACCAGCAAAACTGCCATAGGGATTGAGCCATGTAAGACATTTGGAGCTCACAACTCGTTATAGGTTGCATTGGATGTTCCACATGGAACTATAGGACTTAATGTTTGCCCCTCTCGATTTTGGACTTGCCCTGGTCCCAATTGTTTGTGTCCTGCTGTGTATACCTTTTGGAATGGCAGTGCTTATCTTGTGCCTTTGAATGTGGGAAGTGTTTAACTTCATTTGTACAGAAGCTCACAGTTAAGAGTTTGCCTTAGATCTTGGAGGCTTGGGGCTTGGACTTTTCAGCATTGCTGAATGTGTTAGGACTTTGGCAACTCTTAGAGATAGACTAAAATGCTTATTACATAAAGGGATGTGCATGAGTATTTGGGGGGGGGGCAGGGGCCACATGTCATGGTTCTAATGCTATACAATGTTCAAGTTGTAAACTGTGTAAGCTTGTCTATATACCTGGAAATTGGCTTAAACAAGTATGTGTATAGTTGCCAAATTGACAAGGGGTGGATTGTGGTAGTTGATACATTGTGTCAACTTGAGGAAGCTTGTCTGGATGGGCCCGGCTGGTTCTGGGCTTTGGGGGCCCCATCCTACAGGATGTGGAGGGCCTGCCCTGGGATGTGATGGGAAGACTTTGTGCACCCAGCGCAGCCTGGCCCAGCCCTGCCCCGCTTCCTTGGAGAAGTCCTAGTCTTTGGAGGAGCTTGATCTTCACAGCCACACCACTTTGGAGGAGCTCTGGAGCCAGCAGAATATGAACTGAAACCTCCATAAACTGCGAGCTAAATAAACCTTTCCTTCCTTCATTTTGAGTGTCGGGTATTTGTCCCAGCAATGAGTAAAAAGTAACTAAGACACCTTCCTTACACATATGATCTGTGCACCTCATCTATAAGAATAACTTCCACAAAATGTTTAAAAAGAATATTCCCATGGACAGGGTAATTTTTTAAAGGTATTTGAATAGCATTTTGCTCAATTTAAACCAATAGATATTTATTATGGAGAAATATGTAAAATTCAGATAAGCTCCAGAAGCATGTGAAAATAAACCCTATCATAGGTCAGTGGAAACTCATACACCAACCACTACAGGGCCAGTGCATGGCTCTTGGCTCTTTGGCATTACCTAAAAGTTAGACTCATGCATATCTGGTGATCCAGATTTCCACCCAGATTTCTACATTAAACAGAAATATGCTTATGTGAGCAACAGAAAAAGAACAACTGTATCCATAAGAGCTCCAAACTCAAAACAAGCCAAGGTGTCCACCCACGGTAGAACAGATAAGTGTCGTAAGTACAACCTGAGAATACTAGAAAGGGCCACAAGAACCTCAGCACCATGGAGGACACTTGGAAGTGTCATACTGAGAAGCAGAAGTGGGGACCAGGACATCACATGCTCCCACAGAAAGTTTAAAAAGCAGGAAAAAAATAGTAGTTACCAGTCAACACTCAGGTGGTAAAACTATAATGAAAAACAAAACAAAGGTTCACGTGGAAGTCGAGACCATGGAGAGTTCCTGAGGGGAAGACGGTCTATGCCGTGTGGCTGCAGGGCTTCCAAGGCTGTGCCTTTGTGTTTTCTTGTAGTTATGTGAAGGTTCACTTTATAAAAAATGTATTCAGTTGTACTTTCTATATCATAGGCTTTCCCAAAAGTATATTTCACAGCAAACGAATATAAAAATCACATAAAATCCAATAACCCAGTGATACTTACCATTTTAACAAATCCAATGATTACGTGAAATGTTGCCTTTATGGGGAAATTTGATTTAGTTCTTGTGCAGCTCAGTTTGCTCCCAGAATTGTGGAGAGAGCTGAGTTTGTGAATTGAGATATATTCCATACTTCCTTTAATGCAACAAACATATGAAATCTATGTTGCTTGGTAGCCTTTTTCCCCCATTTATGCCTTCTTGCCAGAACTCCTCTGTGATTTTTCTCCCATTTCCATTTAATTTTAACTAAGGAAATACCATACTAGTGTTAGGCTTCCCTGCCTAACATACTAGGATTAGCAATGCCAAGCCTAAAGCCATGGCATTGCTGTCAGGAAATGAGGTTGCTTTAGCATAAGCTGCACTGATTCCTAGACCAATCCACAGGATTTTGCCGTAGCTCATGGGGAACTTCTCCTTTCTGTTAATAATGCCACTGCTGTGAGAGCCAGGGTTTCCTCCCACCTCTTCAGAGTGCTACATGTCCAAAGGGAAAGGACAGGCAATGATGGGAAGGTTCCAGTGGGGGCAGGAGCCAGGAGCTTGAGGCCGGGGAGATCAGCCTACCGCTGCCTACAGGGCTCCCCTCACTGAGCTCCTGGAGCCTGTCTGAGCCAGCGTCACCTGTTTTCATTCCTATCTAGGTAAGGCCTAAAGGACTGTCGTTGTATTGATTTTTTTGCTCCTTAGGGCGCTGTTGGCCTGGAGCGTCCTTCCCAAGCCCGAGTAGGGACCCCACCAGAGTGCTACAGCACCACACGGTGGCCTCCGTCAGCCAGTTGGGAAGTCGCCTCTCTCCTGTTCCACCTAGATGAAGTGTAACTACATATACGGTGAAAGTTGACAGTGTTGTTATGAGGTCTGATCAAAAAGTCACTGCTGGGACCAAGTGCTGCTCAGTGGAAGGGCAGCTCACAAACACACTGCCCTGTCGCCCGTCCTCCTCTGCCTTGTTTACCAAAGCTGGCACCATGCAACTTCTGGCTCATCCCCATAGCCAAAATGACCAGGAAAGGCAAATTCTTTGAATCAGTTCAGTATCAAGGCAGCCACGACTGTGTAACCAAAGATATTCACAGAAGAGACTTCCGTAACTGCCCCCAGGAGTAGCAGGAAAGCCGGGATAAGTTTATCTACAGCAAGTGGAAGGACTGAGCAGGCTGGAGGGCAACGTGCCTTTTACCGTAATGCATTTCATTCCAATTTTAACATTCACATTGTTTTCAGTCATACCTTATACTCTATAATCTATAAGCTCCAGGCAAGCAGGGTCAGATGCATTTCCCAATTGTCATCCTAGGCCAGTGGTGATGAACCTATCTCATGCATGTTAGTGGTTTTATTTTCTTAAGACAAAAAATGTCAAAGTATGAATTCTTTATTCTAAACTATAACCTTAATATTCAGGTTTAATTTCAGTGGTAGCGATTTGCAATAAATAAGTGGTTTAGGGGCTGTTGCTTGGGCCCTTGGTGTCTCTAGAAGGTTCACCATCGCTGTCCCAAGCCCTGGCTCATCTAGGTGCCCAGTACCTAGATTCTTTAGACAATGAAAATGGTGTAAAGTAGGGCAGGCCAGATAGCTCAGCCGACTAAAGCGCCTGCTTAGGCAGAGTGCAACGGCCAGGTTTGAACCCTGGCGTGCCATGCCAGCCCCGCCCACTGGGTGTGGTGGTGCGCATCTGTAATCCCAGCGCTTGGGAGGCTGAAAACAAGACAGTCACTATGAGTATGATCTACATAGTGAGGCCCTATAGACCCTGTAGACCGTGTCCTAGATACAAAAAAAAAAAAAAAGAAAAGAAAAGTGGTGTAAAGTAAGATGGGGCTTGATGTGTGGTTAACTCTGTCTCAGCGATCCCCTTTGGCTGGAGAGCAAACAGCTTCAGGTAGTCCCAACGCATCTCCATGGCTTGGTACAAAACTAAAATACATAACGGCCCCCTTCAGATCTTCACTAACAATAGTAGTTTGTGTTTATATAGCGTCTGATATTACACGAAGCAATTTAACTCGTCAATTCCAACAGCGAATCATCTGTGGGGAACTCAGAGGCTTCCAGTGTTCACAAACTGAAATTGAATCCCTAAATTCCCACGTGGATGGCGTCTCCAGGTGGGGCCTTGGCAGCATTTAGGGCTAGACGAGGTCGTCATAGCAGGGTCTCACCTTGGGATTGGCGGCTTTACACGAAGAGGAGGAGCGCCTGGGCTGCCGCAGGCCCACTGCACTCTCACACGACGCCCTCCACCACGCTACACCGTGACGGCCTTCGCTGAGGCAGGTCCCTTTCCCTCGGATTTTCCAGCCTCCAGAACTGTTAGAAACACATGAATTTAAAACTAGCTGCCTAGTTTTGAGTGTTCTGTTTCAGCAACACAAAATGGTCCAGGACATAGCATTTCATAGATGGGAAAACTGGCTGAGAGAGGTTAAGTAATTAGCTGCACATCAGATGACCAGTTTATAGAGTAAGCTGGGGATTAATGACCCATTGGGTGCTGGACAGGGGAATGTATAGAGCATGTGGTTTATACTGATTTATTTTCAAGTACTAGGGATATTAAACAAATATGTGGCACCATTCCAACTTGCTTCAGTAGATATTTCTTAACAAAGTTAGGAACCACAAGTTCTTCACACTGTTTATTATGGTGATTGAAACACTAGATGAACTTCATCTATGGAACATAACAATGGCTCGGAGTGGTGACTCACGGTTGCAGTCCCAGCATTCCAGGAGGCTGAGGCATGAAGACTGCAAATTCAAGGTCAGTCCAGAAAATTTAGTAACTCAGTGAGATCCTGTCTCAAAATAAAAATTTTTAAAAAGTCCAGAGACGTAGCTCACTGCAATAGCACTTCATTCAACCCCTAGTACTGCAAAAATTTTTAAAAAAAAGAGAAATAGCATTTTGCTACATTTAATGCTATGATAACCTGTCTCCTTAAAATTCATATCTTCAAGATCTGACCCCCCAAATCATGCATTGTTGACGTGGGGAGGTGGAGCTTGTGGAGGTGATTAGAGTTAGGTCTGGCAGCAGTGGCTCCAGGAGAATGGGGAAACCAGCTTAGCGCACCAGCCCTGTGCCATGCAATGATGCCACTTGAAGCCTTTCTAGATGCACACACAACATGTTCGGACCATCTTCCTCCAAACCATAAGATGAATACATTTCATATTCTCTATCAGTGCTCAGTCCCCAGTGCTCTGTGACAGCAATAGAAGACAGGGTATGGCCACCAGCGGTGGGAAGATGTTTTCGGTTTTGTTATCTTACTCCTGCTACTTTACGAACATACGCTCTTTTTAGGGTGTTGGTTCTGGTGGAGCAAGAGCACTAGGACCAAAGGCTTTCGGGAAGGGATAAAGAAGAGAAAATAGACACCAGGGAAGAGGCCTGGGCAGGGGAAAGGGTGGTGAGCATGGCCTGGCATTCAAGGAGTAACAGCAAGCAGCGATTCTTGGAATTCTGGACTTCTAGAGAACAAGCAGCATCTGTACCAGTGGCGCTTCTGTCAGAAGCTCAAAGTGCTGGCCCCAGCTCAGGCCAGCCCAACAAGAACTTGCATCTCAGTGCGATCTCCTGGGAGCTCTTCCCCACAGCAGCACGTGAGGAGCTCTGCACCATCCCTGGCCAGTGTGAGCTCAGGCCTGTGAATAGAGGGAACTGGTTTGGTTTCCTAGAGGCCTGGGAATCTAATTACTCCCAGTGGACACACTCCAAGTTTCAATATTCTCTGACCACTTTGGCCAAAGCCTGGGTATTCCAGTCTGCCTCAGTGTCTCTGCTACACGTTCCAGGTTTCTGCAGCTGTTGTATCCTTGCCCTGGACCCCAGCTCCCCTGGCTTGTATCCCAATTCTCTGCCAAACTCTTGAGCTCTTCACTTCCCTTGGAGAGCAGGATGTGATTTTCTCCTCCTCTCTCAGCTTCTGGCAGGGACCTACTGTGACCGGACTGATCAGCTGGAGCCAGGCCTGATGCTGAGGGTTGTCACTTGGACTTCTTCCAGAGCTGTGCTCCGCTGGCAGATGGAACTCACTCGGATGCAGCTGGTCACGTCTTTGACCAATGCACACTGCCTGCCTGGCTGGCCCCTGGGGATGGAGGCTCTGTGGCCTCTGTTACACCACATACCGTATTCTCCCCTCTGACCCAGCCTTCTCTGTACACAGAAGTCTCCTACAGAGACAAAGATGCCAGGAGAGACCAATGGAAGCAGGTCGTGGTCCTGTCCCTCCCGTTCTTAATATTAATAGCTCCATGACTGGATAGGCCTGTTTCTAAAATTTCAAAGTCTGTCTCTGGCCTCTCTAGGTAAAAGCTATTCTAAAAAGTCCTCAGTGGTAAAAATGGTTTTGACCTTTTTTTTCCCAAGGAAGAAAAATATCTTCTTTCTTGCCTGACTTACAATATAAAAACACACCAATCTATGTAGAAGTTTAGTAATTTCTCTGGGTGCTGTATAAACATTCCAGTCTGACTGCTGGCACTTCACCTCCTGCCATGCTGAATGTACAGTAGTCCCTAGGATATAGGTACTATAGTGCCTCTGCTTCTGTATTTCAGACTAGCACAGAATGTCGTGAAGTTCAATCAAGTTGGGACATCGGCTGTGGAGACCAATTTTTAAATGGCTATTATTCTCTATTACTTAGTAATAAAGCACTCACTGCATCTTTAAGATTATTGCATCATTTCTAAAAACTCTTCTTGTGGCAATTTGAAAAAAAAAAAAAGAGGAGGAGAAAGAAAACAGAAAGAAGTATGGCAGCATCCCAGCAGCAAAATAATGATGTGGATGTCGTTTCCATTATTTACATACATAACACTTTTCACAAGAAATTCAGATGTCTTACAGAAGAAAATAAACGCAACTTGCAATGAAGATGCAGCAACACAGTAAGATATAAAGAAAACAATTACTCAAAGGGAGATTTAAATTTGGCATAAATTATTTGCATAGAAAGAATAGGTGAGTATCCATTGGCTCAGTTTGCACGTACGAAAGTACACACAGGGCAGCACTCAGCATGTTCAGAAAGGAAGTAGTCAGCCCTCTGCATCTGTGAGCTCCACATCCATGGATTCAACCAACTGTAGTTGAAAAGTATTCAGGAAAAATAAATTGCATCTGAACTGAAGAGGCAGACTTCTTCCGTTGTCATTATTGCTCAGACAATGCAGTAGCGCAACTACTTGCATGGCGTTTACATTGTATTAGGCCTTAAGGTAATTTAGAGACAAGGGACTTGGGATGGCATGCCGAGCTGACGTATCGGGATCCAGCCCTAGGAGCCCTGATCTCCTACTCAGTGGGACAATGATAAAGTAAAATTGGTCAGGACATATATTTTACTTATAAGGAGCATGGGGATGGTCAAAGCCCAACAACAGGCTAAGACCACAAGGCAGGGTGCCTTTGGCTTTTATGGGGTACACAGCTTGATGAGGGGTGCTGGTGGGCCTAGGCCACAAGCCATGTAGGCCTAGGACAGACTCTCCATTTATTTTTATGCCAATTTATTAATATTAATATTAATCATTGCCTGCTTGTGCCACATCATGGTGGTCCTCAGCAGTGATATATAAATCCAGTGTCATTTTTCTAAGAGACTTGAGTGTATCTGGCTTTGAAAGTCCAAGAATCGGCTCCTAACAGATACTGAGAGATAATTAAAATATCAAAAACAGAGGTAAAAGATAATCTTTCTTTCCTTCTTTCTTTCTTCCTTCCTTTCTTTTTGCACTACCAAGGATCAAACTTGGGACTTTGCACTTGACCAGCAGGCACTTAAGTTGATGAGCTATCTCCCCAGCCCTGGTAAAAGACAGTTTTTATATGTCTAAAATTATTAGAATGAGAAATACGTGTTCTTAGGGGTGTCATCTCATTTTTTTGCTTGTTGGTTTTGTTATTTTGAGACTGGGGCTCACAAGTGTCATTAGAACTCACCTCAAATTCATGGCAATCCTTCTGCCTCAGCCTCCTGAATGCTGTGATTATAAGTGTGCACACTGTGCCCAGCAGTGGCTCTGAGTTTTATAATTGCTTAACAATGTCATTGAACTTACGAGGATAGATGTATGTATATATGTACATGTGCATGTATGTGCATGTGTATGTGTGTGTATATATGTATTTATATAATATATGTGTACATGGATATGCATGTGTGCATGTGTATTTCCAAATGACACTCTTGGCTGAGCTAAATCAAAAATCTCGGAAGAAGTGACCCTAGACTAAGAGGAATAAGTGGAGTGGGAACATAACAGAGTGTCCCTGACTAGTCATAGTTTGCACACACCCTGCACCTTTCTTTAGGTCTAGATTGCCTCAGGACAGACACTAGTTCATAAGCGATGAGGAAGCTGCACTTGAAGCATTCTGAGGACTATCTTGAAGAGTCTTCTTTAGTTGCTTTCAGTTTTGTATTTGCTTTTATGTCAGTTGAACAAGCTTCTATCCTAACTTTCAAATATTTGGACAAAGGGATTCCCAGTTGAGGTGGGGAGGATGTTCCTAGGAGAGAACTGTGAAAATGGTGCTGGTGCTCAAAACCTAATCATCCTACAGCTTATACCTCCCTGCAAGTGGGGGCGCACCTGAGTGTGTGTTGTTATAGTCAAACCACTCCAGATTCCAGGGCCATTTCTTACTCATCCGTCTTGTTTTTCGCTCTCCCAGAAATGAACTCAGGACCTTGTGCTTACCAGGCAAGTACTTATTCTACTGAGCTATCTCCCCAGCCCCTTAAGCTCTCATTTAAAAAACTCATTATTTGGGATAAAAGGCATGTAACATATTTCCCATGACCTTAAATCTTTCTATAAAAATATTATAATGTTCATCCTAAGTATTGTCTTCTCTCACACCAAGAATTCATGCCAGCTCAGAATTTGTGCATACGGTATGAGTTCATTTGGACATAGAGCCTGTGCAGATGTAATTTAGTTCAGGTGATGTCAGACTGAGCTAGAATGAGACCTCTACCCAAGAACTAATGTCTTTACAAGCGACTCAGAGATATAGTCACACACATGGACAAGACAGACATGTACAGAGAGGCAGAAAGTAGAGTGACATGGCTACCAGCCAGAGAAAGCCCAGGACTGGAATGTGGGATAGAGGCTTGTGTTCTGGACTGAATGTCTCCCCTCCCATTAATATGCTCTCAGTGTGCTAGTGGAAGCGGGGCATCTGAGAGGCACTTAGATCATTACTGCCCAGTAGCCAGGGGTTCTTTTGCTCAACTCAGATGGAAATTACACACTGGCAAAGCGTAGCTGTTAGTGGTTCTGGGCTTTTAGTGCCAGCGATCCTCTATCCTTAGTCTGACAGGTTTCAGAACCCACAGCTACCCTGTCAGCTCCTTGACCTCCAAGCCTCATTGCTCCCTTTGCCAGCTTTCTGGAGCTCTTCCAGCAGTTTTGTGGTCTCTCTGGCATTCTCAGCAGGTCTCTACAGGTTTGACCTGGCCTCTATCAAATGCCACCAGACTCTCCTGATCATCGCGGCCAGCTGATGCTGATTTCTGCTGCCAGACCCTGGAGCACTGTAGGGATAGCCTCCCCCAAGTGTTTACAGACCTTTGTGACCTGACTGGCTTGACCTGAAATGAGCTTCGTGAGTAGATGTATACAACCTCCTGAACAGGCTTTGTGATGACCTCAGCTGCAGCACACGGGCCTGGTATGTGGGAGGGAGCCCTCTTCAACTGATCCGAGCAATGTGGGAGAGCTCTCCTCCGAGGGACGTATGCATAGTCTTCTATATTTGTGGACCTGCTTGAGAATCTAAGATATAAGCAGTGGGCTCCAGTTCCTCCCCAACCTTTGACCTGGCGAGCATGGTTTTCTGAGGCTCTCAGAGACCCAGCAGTAAGTCCTGGGGTGGTGGAGTTGGGCGGAAACGTGTAGCTATGAGCTGAGCTAGCTCCTGCCCATGAGGCTGGAAGGACAGCGCTGAAATCACCCCAGCGGTGTAAAAAAGACACTGGAGCCAGTTTCCAGGGCCACCCTTGAGGAGGCAGCTAGGGGTTGGGAACAGGGGCAAGACAGTGTGCATGGGGTCGCGCCCTCTGCTGGCTGTCAGAGGTAAGAGGGAAAGGCCAGGTCTCATGTTCTATCTCCTCATGAGAGTAATGCTATCCTGAAAGGAAACTGTAATCTTCTAAGAAGAGACCTAGAGATGGTTTTTCTCTTGGCCATGTGGAGACATAAAAAGATGGCCTCCTGCAATCGCACTGGACACTGCGCCTACCAGCACTTTAATACTGGGCTTCTTAGAGTCTAGAACCATGCAAAGTAAATATTGGTTGTTTAAGCTTCATCATCTATAGTATTCTGGTGCAGTAGCCCAAACTGGCTAATCTTAGAACAGATTCTGCCTCGGAGCCTCAGGAAAAGTTGTGGCCCTGATTGTAGGCTCCAGTTCAAACTAATGTAACAGCCAATATCCAGATTGTGAAAAATGATTAAATTACACAGGAACTCAATGTTAGTTTTCCTTGGCTTATTTTTTTATTTATTTTCTTTCTTTTTTTTTTTTTTTTTCTGAGACAAGGTCATGCTGTATAGTTCAGGCTTCCCCTGAACTAACTATATAGCCCAGACTGGCCCCAAACTTGCATCAGTCCTCCTGTCTCAGCCTTCAGAGCGCTGGGCTTCCAGGCACGTGCCACCATGACTGACGTAGCTTTCCTTTAGATGATGAAACTAGAAAATGGCTACGGGTTGCAAGGATGTGGCCAGTATGGCCCACAGCTGTGTTTGGAAATGGATCGTTCTAGCAGCACAAGGTACATACTGTATGCTAGGAAAGTTTTGGCTAAAGCACAGAGACATTGCCATTACACTTTAAAGTGACACGTGAGCTCCTCACTCTGCAATACTTAAAGGGGAGGGTTTGGGTTGGGAGCGTAGCTCAGTGGCAAAGCCAGTATAAATAGCTGTGTTCATTTCCCAGCACCTTCACAAAAAATTGGAAAAGAAGTCCTCATAGTCTATTATGTGGCCTTTAAGTCCCTTAGATACACATGCTAGAAGTACATTTTAAGAAAGGGAAAGCGATAGTGAAAGAGAAGGGTTGTTTTGTGCAGAAAGATCTGTGGCTTGGGTACTCTCCCCTCAAGGCTGCTGGGCAAGGAGAGCATGCGTGGTCCTCCTGGACTTGCCACGGACCACTCGTGGATTGTAAAGTTTTGTTTCCACTCATACATATCTGCAGTACATAAGCACTGCTTCTGTTGTGGGGAGTCTGTGCGTACTCATAAACATCTGAATTCTCTCTGTGCCCCCTCCCGCCCCTCCGCCTCCCTCTATCTCCTGGTCCCCTTCCCCTTCTGCACAGGTCTAGCTCCCTGTTTCCTAGCATCTGTCTGTTATTTTGCACCTTATGTGTATTGCATTTTTCTGAGAGAAAAGAATCATGCAAAATGGGCCATTCTGACAGGATGCGCAGAGTACAACAGACTGACGACGGAGATGGTGCCGGACACCTGGAGGCTGAGGAAAGAGTAAAGGGAAAGAGCCACAGGAAAATGTATTTTCCTTCCATAGGAAAGTGCAGGTGAGTCATTCTCTGCCCTAAAGGGTCTCCAGGAAACTCATCCAAGACCTGTAAGGCAGGCGACTCTGGACGCCCCTGCCAACGCCAGAGAACAGTGGTGCTAAGTCTCCACAGCTGTACTGGTCAAGCAAGGAGAGTCCAGCTCCTCTGTGCTCCTCTTTCTCTCCAGCATTATAACCTTGAGGAAGAGAGAAAACACCCAACAAAAAGCTAAAGTTGGGGAGGAGGACCCAGCTTTTCCCTCTGTCCTGGAGGAGGCCAAGATAGGGAGGGAAGATGACACATTTGCAAGCAAATTAATACCTCCCTATCATGAGATCCTAGACCTTTCAGCATCCAGAATTTTAATTAGGATATCTTATTACAAGGAAGTGACCAGAAGAATGAGATTTATTTTAAATTTCATTTAAAAGCAGAGTAAGAGTTAAGTCCATAGAATAAATTTGAAGTGTTATTTTATGATTGATTGCATCCTGAGTCATGCTTGTTCAATGGAATAGTTATGTAACTATTTCTAAATGCAATCAAATAGAAGAGTTCTTAGTGCTTTCTATATGTCTTTTCCTTTATGAATTCACTGAATTTTTGTGAATTCTTTGGAAAACTGTATGTCTTGTTCTTACAAAGAATTTTGTTCTTTTCATGTACTTTTTTAATCAGCACAAATGAAATACCTCAAAAGAAAAGAATTATATGTTGGGAATACATTAGGTACTTAATAAAAGTGAAATAATTGCATGGAGAATAAAGTGAAAAAGTTAATGTTTAGGCTTTTTAAAAACATGGCCATACCAAAGTTCTTTTCCATTAAAAAAAAAAGAATAAATTTTTATGATTTCTGAAAAATTCCAACCAAACGTTTATGTTACTCTTATGGAAACTGTCTTAGTTACTTTTTACTCATTGCTGGGACAAATATCTGACACTCAAAATGAAGGAAGAAAAGGTTTATTTAGCTCACAGTTTGTGGAGGTTTCAGTTCATATTCTGCTGGCTCCGAGTCTACAGAAAACAATGAAGAGCAGAGGAGGAGCAACAGCTGTGACATCCATCAAGCCTCTCTCTTGTAGATGATTCTGTGCTAGCACAGAGCTCCTCCAAAGTGGTATGGCTGCGAAGATCAAGCTCCTCCAGAGACGAGGACTTCTCCAAGGAAGCGGGGCAGGGAAGCAGCCAGGGCAGGGCTGGACTGGGCTGCTCGCACAAAGTCTTCCTCAACTCTTTTTATACACTTTTTGTGCTGAGTCACTCTGGGGTGGCCTGGCTGGCCCTGGGGGTGGAACCAGTCACATCCCAGGGCAGACCCTCTGCATCCTGCAGGATGGGGCCCCCGCAGCCGGGAACCAGCCCAGTGCATCCAGTCCAGCTTCCTTAAGTTGACACAATGTACCAACCAGTACAGAAATATAATACCTTAAGGTCAAAAGAAGCTTAGAGGGGTGACTTAGTCTATTCCCTTAATTTTATAGATGATAGCCCAAAAAGGCAAGAGTCAACTTTTTCAGTGGTGTCAGTACTTGACCTGGAAACTGATGCTTAACTCACGGATGGTGACATTTTCTGGTTCCTAGGCTTATTGCTAGCTTGATTTTGCTTGATACATGAAGTTCTTATCTTTAGCTTTCTCCCTAATAAATGGAGAGATGGCACCAAATGAATTTCAGCTAATAAATAATCATGAAGTCTCTACCAGTGCTCAGAACTGTACCACACACAGTACTTGGAATAGATAGAGCTGGGGCCAGCTACTGCTTTGAAAGAGCTTATGAGCAAGGAGAGAAGGCAAACAAGAGAAGCATTACAACCCAGTGGGCTATATGATAAGCTGGATGCAGTGAACTAAGGGGAAATTATAAAAAGACACTTGACCCAGCCTTACAAGGTCATAAAGTCCGTACGAGAAAAGGTGATACCTCAACTGAGTCCTGAGGATGGGGCACATTTAGTAGCATTTGCATCCAACCACCTCTGACTGCCAATCTGTGGAAGTATCTTTGCATTCAAGAGAAGAGAGATTGGGCCAGAGAGACAAGCAGGGACCCAAACATGACAGGAGTCTGCTGCATTCTGAAGGATGACATCTTAATATAGGCATTCAGAATATACACTCTTCACCTGGTTCACAATCAGCCAGAAACTACTGCAGTATCATTCATTTGTAGAGGAAAATAAGGCCTGATTTATGCCTCAGATGTATCAGCGTAGCTGCAGCATAGAGAGTGGCTTTGAGAGGGATGATGCACTCAGAGAGATAGTTGGGAGATTAATGTAACCCAGTCACAACAACAAAATAGATGTACAGTTGGAAGAGGCAGAAGAGTTCCAGAGCATGCTATGAATCGAAGCGCTTCCTGCCCCCAATTCGCATTCCCAGCATTGTAGCAGTGTGTTTGGAATGGAGTTTTGGAGACGAGCTCCTAGGATAGGGCCCGCAGGGTGAGGCAGTTGTCCTTCCGAAGAGACGAAGAGACAGCAGAGAGCTGTGTTCCCTTTAGTCTCGCTCTCTCCCTGCCTGCCACGGGAGGAGATGGAAGAGGGTAAACCTGCTGTAAACCAGGAAGGGGGCCCTCACCAAACCGTGCTCAATTCTTCACCTTACACGGTCTCAGGAACTATGATAACTACTCACACCATCAGAATATCTCTGGAGGGCAAGAATAGATGAAACAGGGCCAAGGCTTTTAAAAAGTACTCAAAAGCGTAATGGCTGAAAATGTCCCGAATGGGGCAAAATGTGTAAACATGTAGATTAAGGAAGTTGATTAAATTCCAAGTGAGATAAACGCAAAGAAACTCACTTCAAGGCACAGGAAAGCAAAGCTTTTGATAACTACAGGCTGAAAAGAAAAAAATTCTTGCAAATAACGAAGGAGAAATGACATGTCACCCACACGGGAAAAACAATTTGAATGACAGCAGATTCCTAATCAGAAATCCTATAGCACAACATTTTTTAACATGTTGAAGAGAAAGAATTCTGTATCCAAGGGATATAACTCTCTGTAGGCATAAAGGCAAAAATCAAACCATTTCCAGATGAAAGATGACTAAAATACTTGCCGCCAGCAGACACCCCTATAAGAGTGGCTCAAGGAAGCTCTCTGAACCCTGGAAGGAAGAAAGAGCCTGATAAGCAAAAATAAAAACACATTAAAACTTTCATCTCCTCCAAGGCTGGCCAAATAGCTCAGCGGATTTAAGTGCCTGCAAGCAGGTGCAGGAGCTGGGAGTTCAATCCCCAGGCCTGCAGTACCACCCTTACTCCCAGGGCATGCTGAGACAGCAATTGAGACTGGGCATGATGGTGCATACCCATAATCCCAGTTCTTGGGAGGCTGTAAACAGGCCGATCACTATGAGTTCAATCGAGTAGTGAGACCCTGAACACCCTGTAGACACTTCCCTAAAAATAAAAAACAAAACAAAACACCCTCATCTCCTCTGAAGTTTTCTAAATACATTTACCCACAAAACCCAAAAATCATCAAGCTGATACAGTTCTAAATATACAGAGAGGAAATGATGGGGACAACTTTATTTTTAAGGGGAGGGTAAAGAGACATAAAGGAAGCTTACTGGTTCAGTGTAATTGAGCTAATAAGATAGCTGCCCCAAAGGGCTGCGATGAGTTATGTATATATAGTGTAATACTTAGAACAACCACTACAAAAGCTATGCAGAGGCGTAGTCTGAAGAGCACTATACATGAATAAAAATGGAGTTCTGAAGGGGTGTTAAATCTTCACTAGGAAGGCTGGAAAAAGAAAACAGACAAAAACAAAAAGTGACAAAGCAGACGGAATCCTTAGCATATCAATAATTACATTTAGTAAAGGTAGACTAAATATAGATTGCCAGTGTAGATTACAATGACTTTAATGTATGTTATTGGTGCGAGGGACCCAATTCATCTATATCAATATCTGTTTGCACGTGCATGTGTCGAAAGTCAGTTGATGGAAAACAACACGTCATGAGGCTTTGCTTTCGTGTGCCTTGAAGCAAATATTCTTGGGTTTATTTCAAATGGGTTTTAGTCAGCTTCCTTAATCTATATGTTTATACATTCTGCCCAAGAATGTAGAAGTGACTATATTATCATTAGACAGTACATATGGTAGAATAAAGAAAATCATTCAAGACAGAGAGATATTATGTAATAATCCTACATGTCTATATACCAAACAACAGAACTGCAAAATTTGTGAAACATAGGGATATAAAGGAAAAGCATATAATTATATTAGTAAGTTGCAAATTCTTTTCTCAGCAATTTATAAAATAAGTAAGCCAAATATTCTCAGGGATCCAGAAAATCTCCCCAGAGTCACCCCTCATAAATCTAATTTGCGTCTGTAGAACAACAGAACACCCGTTCTTTCTAGTGTTCATGTACACCAACATGTACTGTGTTCTACATAATTCAACAAATGTTCTCTGGACACAGTGGAATCTAACTAGAAATCAATAATAGTAAATAGAAACTAAATGGAAATTACAAAGTGTAATTGTAAATAATTTTGGAACCAAAAAGGAAATCTCAAGAAAAACTGAATACATAGAACTGAATATAAATACTGATTCAGTCAGACAAAATTTGGGAAGAACTGAACGCAGTATGAAAGGGACATTTATAGCACTAGATGTTTATCAGAAAAAGAAGTGTTATGGCTAAGGGCATCCTCTCAGCACTTCGGTGTTGAAAACTGAATTCCCAAATTGTTAGCTTGATGGTTTTCAGAGGTGATGCCTTTCAGAGGTACCTGGAGTTACATTAAACCATGAAGGGGCATCAGTAGCCTTGTGAGAAGAGGAAGTGAGACCCAAGTTCCCACGTCTGCTCTGTGTTGCCATGTGATGCCCTCTACTAGTCTATGCTGCAGCAGGAAGGTGCCGGTTGCTCAGTGGATACTGGCACCATGCTATTAGACTTCTCAACCTTCAGAACTATGGGGTGGATAAACTTCTATACTTTATAAGCTATCCTAAAGAAGTGTTTTTATTATAGCAACATCAAAAAAATAAAGATAAAGTTCTAATCAATAATCTAAGGTTCTGCCTCAACAACACAGGAAATGAAGGCACCCTCTGGGGTCAGGCACCTGACACCCTCATGTAAGAGAGGCCCAGCTTGAATTTGGTTTAGAGTTTCAAGGGATCCAGGGCACAGTCACCTGGCTCATCAGTGGACATACAGGGTGGAGGAGCAAAGCTCCTTAGTGCCTGGAGGCCAGAAAGCAGAGTGAGGAATACTGCAAGAGAGGGACAGGTGAGGTCCAGAGACAGGCCCCAGGACCATGCCGCCACGACCCCTCCACACACACACACACACCTACAAGTATTCCCCACTAATCCCTTTGGTGGCCCCCAAACAAATCAAGTTGACAATCCTCCTTAACTGTCACTGGCAGTATTAGGAGAGAAACAAAACATGTCCCTAGAGACCTCGTAGCCATCATAAGAGACTAAGGCATACTATGCAAAACTTATACACACAGACTTGACAATGTAGATGACATACTCATTTTTTTTGTTGCCTTTTTTTTTTTTTTTTTTTTTGTGTGGGACCGGGGTTCAAACTTGCACTTGCCAGGCAGGCACTTGTGCCACAGAGCTCTCTCCCTAGAGCCCCATACTCATTTATTAAAATAAGTTATTTAGTACAGAGTCTACCAGGTCTCACTGCACAGATCAGGCTTGTAGTGATTCTCCTGCTTTCAGCTTCCCAGGAGCAGGGATTACAGGTGCATGCCACCACTCCTAGTCTCAGCACGCCCTGGGGGTGAGGCCAGCACAGCATGCTGGGGAGTGGGGTCTAACCCTTGGCGGGTGTATCTACCTAAGATGATGCTTTAATCAACTGAGCTATTTAGCTGGCCCTGCCATACTCATTTTTGAAGAAATAGAAACCACTAGAATGGACTCAAATTAGGCAATCAAATTCAGCACTCTCACTTTTAAGGAAATTGAATTCCTAATCTAAAAATTCCCCCCAAAGAAAGCTCCTTGCCTACATGGTTGCACTGGGATAATCAGCCAAACATTTAAGGAAGAATTAGTATCAATTTTAAAAATCATATATAGAAATAGAAAAGGAAAAAGGTTACTCCCATTCATCTTGTGAAGCTAGTATTCTCACACCAAGCAGAGGCAGTAACTAAGGAAATTGTAGACCAATCTTCCTTGTAAAGATAGATCTTTAAATCTTTAACAAAATGCTAGCAATACAATTCAGCAATATATAAAAGTAATTATTCTCCAAAATTAAGTTAGTTCAATGTTTAAAAATCAATCAACACACTCTACCTCCCAAAATAGGCAGAAATACTTGCACACAGATATGCTTAGGTGGTTTGTGACAATGGTGTGAAATGATTCTACATAACTTTTCAAAAAATAATACTGGCGAATAAGGTCCTGGCCAAATAGCTCAGTGGATTAAAGTGCTGGGGCTTCGATCCCGGGGCCTGCAGGGCCTGCCATGCCTGGTCCCACCCCCAGGGCACTCTGAGGCTGGTGACATGTGCCTGTAATCCCAGCTCTTGGGAGGCTGTAAACAGGTGGATCACTGTAAGTCCATTCCAGTAGTAAGACCCTGAACACCCTGTAGATCCTTCCTTAAAAATGCAAAAAAAAAAAAAAAAAACAAACCTGAGAATAGAATATTTATAGACAAAAACCTGAAACTTATGTTCATCCAATAATGAACTAAAAATGAATCACAGACTTAAATATGAAACACCAAATATATGCCTCTTAGGAAAAAGAATATTGTTCTTGGAAGTCTCCTTTAAAAAGCTCACATAGAATCCTTGTGGTGATGGAAATATTCTCTATGCTGGCTATAGCAATGTAAATACTCTGGTGATGATAATGCACTATTGTTGGATAAAGGGGAACCACTGAGGGAAATGTGCAAAGGACACATGGGGTAGGGAAGCTCTGTGTTTCACCACACAACCTCATGTGAATGCACCTCTTTCTAAAGTAAAGTGGTTTAATTCCAACGAAAAGGGTAGGCACTGGGTATGTCATCCCAACATACACTAAAGTACCCAGATGTGGGCAGGACCTACAACGTAGTGGTTGCACACTTTCCACTGCTTTCGACAGTGGATGGGCCACTGAGCCCAACGCTGGAGTTCTCTTCAATGTTCACCCACAGGGAATATGCTCCTTATCCTAGGGTCCTTTATATTTTCTGTATTATCTGGATGGCTCAAAAGCCACTGAAGCCTTGTTTGTGGGACAAAGAGGCCGTCATGGCTTGAGATTTCAGGACTGAAGACAAATGGCCAGGGCAGAGTCACCCCAGAACGCGACTAGACTTACGGCATTTTGAGCACCAACGTTGGGAACAGCAGCCCCATCTTAGTGTGTTCCTGAAGAGATTTATGGACAAGCAGAGGACCCGCTTCTCTCTTCTGCTAGGAGAATCAGGCATGCCTGCTGCACACTGAGTGTTTACCTGTAGGGAGGAGTTAGTCTACACTAGTGGGGAGTGAAACTTTGAACTGATGATGTTTAAACTGCAAAGTAACTGAACTAGAGGATCCTGAGACGTTGTGTCCCAGAACATTTAGTTGTCCCGATTGCTCAGCGGGGTGGGATGCCTGATATATGAAGCCACTTGCAAGGGAATAAATTTAGTAGGGAAAGCCCAGCCCAAATCTGTCTCAAATACCTTTGTGCTCCTCCTCATCATTGTCTCTGTGAGACTTTTGCTGAGTCTTTCCAAATGACAGTCCACCCACTACATCACATTTTTACTAACTTTCATAAGACACTTACCCTACTTAGCCTTAATTCATAGTTATTTGTGTATCTCTCTTGCAGAGTCTAGCACCTCACAGAGTCTCTTTAGAGACTATGGCCTTATAATGCCAAGCATAGTAAATGCTCAATAGCAATTTATTAAATGGGGTTCACTTCTCAGCCTTCCTCCTCCGTTCCCCTGCAGGCTTTTGGTTGGTATGAGTCATGCTGTTGATACACAGCAAATAATAACAACAATAAATGTGAATACCAGGGCCTCCTTTTATTTGCAAAGAAATTTCTGGAGTGCTTGCAAGTCGGAAATCATAAACCCATGATCAAGGCAAGGTGGAGAAGAGAGGTTTACCCACTAGTTCTTGTGCTGCATTTTCAATTGACAGAGATCTGCATGGAATCTATTTTCATCCCCCATATAAAATTGTGCAGCTGTTACAGAGAAAACTGTATGAAACAAACTTTAACCTCCTGACTTCTTTTATTGTGGAATAAAAGGCTTAAAGCATAATGTGGGCTGTTTTCAGATGCCAAGTTCCATGTGAGGAGAGTGTTTTAATTTCATGTTAATGCAGAGTGCCAGTGGATCTCAGCACATAATCCAAAGAAGAAAATCACTTTCCTGCAGCTCTGCTATCTGGTGACCAAGCTGTGGCTTATTTTTATTCTTTTCCCAGATGAAATGAACATCCCTTCCCATAATGATGCAGTAAAAGGCTTTGCAACACAAAGACCACTTATAATCATGAAACTAAAAAGAGATGATTCTTTGCTAAGCCACAGTTCTATCAGCAGCAAACTTGAAGTTTCTACTATACATTAATTAATATTTATACTCCATTCCCTGTGAATAAGACCTCCCACTGTAGACATTTTTCCTCTCTGTATGCATTAGGTACCACTTCCTACCTTATTTTATGAACATCCCCAGAAGCTGGGTATCATGACGTACTATTTTCACATGTTTCCATGAAATGTTGACAGCACTACATTGGTTGCCTACTAATGAGTTTCTCTGTATGAAAGGCAATAAAGCAAGATGGAATCACAGCCTTTTCTCTAACATGCTTCAGTTATGCAGTCCTATTTCCTTGGAAGTCCTAGTGAAAGTTGTACCCCAGCTATTAGAGTCATTTTCTTCCTAGTCATGGGGTTGTGTCTGAGTGGACACCTCCTGCTGGAGTCTGTGGTTCTTTCTGGTCCTGCTCTTGCCTGATCACTGCTACCTCTGATGATAATTTTTATTGATGCCAGCCCTGTCTTACAGGATTTTCTTTTTCTAACACTTAGTTTTATTGTGTTTCTTTGAATCTATGATGACACCAAGGGCATGGGATGAGAGATGGAGTGACTGAGCTGTCCGGGCCCCCTGAGCACTAGAAGGGGCTGCAGCAGGTCATTTGCAGACCTTAAACTCTGTTGCCTTTTGCAACACTTTGAGAAACTTCAAGACAGAGGGAAAGCAGGATTTTCTTCAGTGTGTGGGTGGTCTCTTTGTGAAGGAGTCGACAGGTGCCTGAGGCGAGATGCTTGCGTGTCAGTGGTGCATGCGGCCCTCCCTCCTCTCCTTGCCGCATTCATGATTCTGTGGGCTCTCTCTCCACAGCTGAAACAGTTGTTCTAAATAAAAATACTTATGCAACCCACTGGGGAAAGGAGAAAGAAGTTGTGGTGTCACCAGAAACAACAGAAAGGCTCTCCTCTTCTGGTTCGCTTTTGTAGCTTCTGCTGCAGCTGCCTCGTCCCTCTGAGTGACAGCCAGCACAGCTTCTTAAGCTTCCAGATGTTTACCAAGTTGATGAATATTAGTTATCAGAGAGTCAACTTCACAAAGCCCACAGTTGGCCAGGTAAGCTACCCAGAAAGCATCTTGACTTATTGGAGGAAGAAACATGGATGCTTCAGCTCCAGTCTGACATCGTCTCCAGCACACCTGATCATGCTTCCTATAGAGCCCCAACCCTGTCATGAGGCCTACTCTTCAGAGAAGACACCAGCAGATAGGTGGCCTCCTGCCATCCACTGTGGTGGCTTCTTCCCCCTGTCTTCGGTAAGCAACAGCTCTCTTCAGTGACAGGACCGTAACAGCCCAGGGCTGAGTCCTCCTCTCCTCTCTCGCCCCACCACCAAGAAGCATCTGGGTCTTTTCTTGCTTCATGACAGTAAGTCTTGGAGGCAGAAACCCGCCTTTTTCCAGGGAGGCCAGTGTGAGTGATCTGGCTGATACACATCGCTGGCTATATCATGGCCGCTATTCTTACGTCTGTCAGCCAGGAAGCTGTGGGGCGCTGGATTGAAGAAAGAGTTGAGGTTTGCCAACAGTGACGCAAGGATCCAGACCGGCCTTGCAAGTGCAGCCAACAACTGTTGTGTGTTGAGCATATGTTCTGCTTTGACCGCTTCTCCCCTCATTTTTGGAGAAGGGAAGCTCATTTTCCTGGCATAATCTGTCCACTGAGCAACGGGGAGACCAGCAGCCACTGACACCGAATGAATACTGAGTGGATGAGAGCTCAGGCGCGCCTCCACCGGGAAAAATCTGCTCATGTTCCCCTATGTTAAAACCTTATAGCGACATTTTTGCCAACATTTACCAACATACTATCAACTGTGAAGCTGCGTGGAAAATCCTGCATAGCATTCAGCATGCCATTCGCATATGTGACGTTTTGCTAGGTCTTTCTTTCAGGAAAGGTTGAATAGCTCTCAACTGATTGTGGCTCATAAGCCAACATCTAAAGAAGACCAGGACACCGGTGGGCCTCATAGGAAACCTTGGATATTGACAGGCCTCTGGGGTAGCAATCATGGGAAAGAATCCTGTCACAGTTTCAAAAATCTAAATAAACATAAGGAGAGGCACACTGAGCAGATCAGATGTTACATGCCTGTCATTTTTAGTGGATCATTCAGGAATATATTGAATATTCCACTTTAGATTCTGAGCTAGAGTAAATTTCTCTTCTTTCCTAGCTGCTGATAGCCCAAACTGAGTCAACAGAGACAGATAATCATGCTCTAAGTATCCCGAGGGAAATGTTGACAAGTCATCTCTTATTCTTTGCATGCTGTACAAACAAACACTTTAGGAAGAGTCTTATCAGATGGTAAGTGCTGGGAATTTACCTCGTCTAAATTCAGAGCAGCTGCTTTGGGTAAAAGTTGTTTTAGAGCTGATTTACAAGCTTAGATAATTTTCCTAGATTCAAAGCGGGCTTCCTTTTTCTAGTGGCCAGTCCTGAAGGTGGGGGAAAACAAAAGGACTTTCTAGATATATCACAGTGGACGAGGTCCTAGGATTCCCAACATTTTGGACCCCTTCCCCATACCCTGTAGATTGATTTCCACGTAGGTTTTCCAAGTCAGATATCCAGAGCTGGGTGCAAGCGAGGCTTGGCTAAGTTTGCTCCTCAGGGCCAAGGAACAGACCTCAGGAGGTGGCTGAGGTGGGACTCCTGAGTCCTGGAACTCCTTCCTTGTTTACCCCAGCAAGAGCACTACTCCTAGGCTGCAGCACAGCAAGCTCAGCCTGCACTGTCCTTCCTGTTCATTATTACTTGAGCTGTTTGCAGCAGGGAGACAGGGCAGAGTCCTGCTCTGATTAGCTGCCTTTTTCTGACTTAACAGTGCGCCCAGCGAATCACTAGCCCACACTCCAAGAGCATAAAGATGAATTGTAACAGCCCAGGCCCTGGGGGGCAGGAGGGAGATGAAAAAGAGCAACCACCACCAAAAGAAAGCCCTACCCACAGCTTCTGCAGGGACCCCGATAGAGCCTGCTCTCTTCTGTTACAAGCCCTCCCAGCAGGCCCGTTTTTTGCCCTACTCCTTGGCACTTGGCCAAGTTCATACCATTCTCAAAGTAGGTCAGTGGAAGTCCTGTCAATGGAGGAGGGACAGGCTGTCGGCAGCAGTCAACAGAGCCTGGGAGGAGGCCCAGAGCTGGCAGTAGAGAGAATACAACCCAGGGGTTGCCTGGTGAGGCAGAGACCGTGGGCTGCTCAAGCAGCTCAGGCGGACTTGGCCGTATTTAGGCCCTTTGCCCTTATAATTGGTCAGGGCACTGACTATTCTGGACAAAAGTCCGGCAAGGCTTAAATGATAACCTGAATGAAAGTTCACTTGGAGGAAGGGTGATGTCATCCTTATGCAGCTTTTTGTTCCGTGTGTTCAGAAAAATGTGTTACTTACAAGGCGTGTAGGGATCTTCTCAGAAGGTGTGTGACACTGGTCCCTTCCCCACCTCCCAAGGGAAATGCAGGTAAGAATACGTAGGTACGTGCAGTGCTGTCCTAAATAACACAGTGAGAGAATGCACGGATGACAAATGCAATTACCAGTAAAAAGTATACTGTACCTCCTACCTGTTCTTAAACTCCTAAAGCTCACATCATTATTTATGCATGTACTGATAAAAAAGGAAACTCCACCTTCTTGATCAAGGCTGTGTACAGACGCTTGGCAGATAAATGCCTGCAAAGCACAGATTGTCTTTAAACATAACACACAGTGAGGTATTATTTTTGACCTTATCTTTGCTACGTGGTTTCTTCTGGCCCCTAATATCCTCTGTCCTCTTTTGGAAAAACCAACTCACCTTGCCAGACTCCTCTTAAATTCTGCCCCTTTAGGAAACCTTCTCTGGCTCCTGCTTTTCAGTGATTATTTTTCTCTGGACAGAAACCCTGTAGCACTAAAAGTAACCAATGCCACACACTTAGGCACAGTTGCTGGGTGATGCGTTTGCTCTCTCATTGCTCATTGCACCATAACTCCTGAAAAGCACAGGTGGCGTCACACACCTCAGTTGCACACCACAAGCCTTTAGCCCAGCCTTTTGCTCTAAGGACAATAGGAGACATGAACAGTGTATGGAGAAAATGCGCGCTTCCTGCCTGCCTAGCAGGTATAAGCTGCACCAAGATTTGTATTGATTTTTCTTTTAAAACTCTTAACAGCTCTAGAATAGAAGACTTGCTTGCCACTATTTTAAAGATAAGGAAACAGGGTTAGAACAGTTACATAACTCACCCCAAACCAAACATCCAATAAGCAGAGGAGCCAGGGTTTAAACAGGGCTGTCTGATCCCTGCTCTTTCTACTGCCTCCCCACATTCTCACTTTTAGCAAGACAGGCTTTAAAATGTCAGATGCCTGGGTCTTGCCCTTGCAGATTTTGTTTCAGATTTCTAAGCACAAGAGAGCAGGAGGTGTTTCAAACAATAGCTGCAGTGTGGCCGGCAATGGCTCCCGCAGATACCTGCCAGTAAACGTTGCCTGTGAAATGAGTGAGGGAGCTCAGTCTGTCTGGAGCTACAAGTCTCAGGCCTGGCTAGGGAGGAGAATCCCACAGCCAGGAGACGAAGCAATGCCCTTGCCAGGCCATACTCCCAGAGGGGCAGAGCAATTGGCTTGGGTTGCCTGACTGACTGGCACTCTGATTAAAACAAAACAAAACAACAACAATAAAAATCTCTCCAGATTATTTCCATGTGCAGTCCAGGGTGCCAAACACTGGGTCCAGTGTGAGGTCCTGGCATTTGCACAGTTCTAAAAGTTCTAAAGGTGATTCTGATCGGTAGCAAACTGAGACTACCGCCTACACATCATGCTCCTCTCTCTCTCTCTCTCTCTCTCTCTCTCTCTCTCTCTGTCTCTTTCTTTCTGTCTGTCTCTCTCTCTGTATGTCTCTCTGTCTCTCTGTGTCTCTCTCTTTGTCTCTCTGTCTTTGTTTCTTTCTGTCTCTCTTCCTGTCTCTGTCTTTCTCTGTCTTTCTGTCTCTCTGTCTCTCTGTGTCTTTCTCTCTGTCTCTGTCTGTCTCTCTCTCTGTCTCTGTTTGTCTCTATCTCTCTCTGTGTGTGTGTCTCTCTGTCTCTCTGTGTGTATCTCTCTCTTTGTCTGTGTCTCTGTCTCTCTTTTTCTCTCTGTCTCTCTGTCTCTATCTTTCTGTCTCTCTGTCTGTCTCTTTGTCTTTCTCTCTGGCTCTGCGTCTGTCTCTCTGTCTGTCTCTTTCTCTCTGTGTCTGTCTGTGTCTCTCTCTTGGTTTTATAAATGTGAAAGTATTACTCTCTAAAAATAATTCTGTCAACAAGCAAGGGAGAACTCACCCAGGCACAGCAACTACCCCGGGGGGGATACATTATAGAAGAAACAATGGCTTCTGCTGTCACCTCCTTTCTAAGCTGTAACCAGTTTAGCGCTAACTTGTTCTTTGATTTTCGTCTGTCATGGGCCAGTTGGAGAATAATGATTTATGAAACTAGAGATCAGGATCTTTTACACAGCTAGGAGAAAAAGAATGACTATCTTGCCTACTGCATGGAAGGATGAGCTTTAACCTCCACTAAGCTTCAGATGATAAACTTGCGTGAATGTTCCTGAGCTATCATGCATTTTCATTTATGAACACATGAGGGAGAGTAGGGAAGAGACAATATTAAAAGACAGCTTTCTGTGAGTTGCAAGAAATAGGCAAGAAGGAAAAGAAGGTGTTTAGGAACTGCACACTTGTTTCATGCTGCCTCTAGTGATCTGGGAATCAAAGAAAGTCACACACCATGGATTTCTGTGTTGTTACCATTAAACGTTTCCTAAAGGGCACTACCCAGAATATATGAGCAAAAAATTTAATACTAGGGAGACAGATTCTTACTACTCTCTGTAATAAGCCCCACCAAAAACTGCCTCATTAAGCATCTCTGCAAAAGTCATTGTCTCAGTTACTCTTCTCTTGTTGCTGGGACAAATACCCGACACTCAAAATGAAGGAGGGAAAGGTTTATTTAGCTCACAGTTACTGGATGCTTCATAGTGTAAAACAGCCTGAATTACACAGCAAGACCTCAGAGCCTCCTCAGCTCAAGAGAGAGGGCTAGCGCCTCTGTCTTCTCCAAACATCTCCTCTCTGCTCCAGCGGCCTCAATCACAGACACCACACCGCTGCCCCATGCTGCAGGGTCTGGAGGAGAGGCAGGGGTGCCACGTGTCCAGGATGATGGGCTCCACAGCTCTAAGAGGCCGAAGGCCTGGGGTGGGTGGCAGAGCACCTGCTACCAACTTAACAGTAGGTGCCTCTCTGGCCCTCCCCTCGAGCCCCGCCTTGGTCCTCTGGCCCCCGCTCCTCAAGCTGCATCTGCCCCACGACTTATATGAGGCTTTGGGGGTGGGGCAACTAGACACAAACCATAGCAGTCCTGTTGCCATTATATAATTATTATGAGCACAAGCAGCAGCGGCTGCTAGGAATCCAGGAAGAGAAATGCTTCCAAGAGTGAATTATTTTAAAACCCAGGGGGGAAAAATCATATGCACTATGAAATTTGTAAGCAATTAAATAATAAGTGACATTTACTGATCATCTAGCTATGACAGGCAGCTGTGGACATGCTTTTCGAGGACTCCTTTAATCTTCACAGCACAGAAATGAATTAGGTGCGATTATTATACTCTCCCGTCACACGTGGAAAGCAGGCCCCAAAGGCCTGAATCGCTTGCCCAAACACACGTAGCTCCTAGGCAGTACTGTGGTAGATTCACATTTAGGCGAATTTCATAGTTCATGGTTTTGACTAGTGTACACCACAAATAATGTTCTTATGTGGATGCTGTGCTGTTTCATGTGTCTTCTTATATTTTCAATGCCCCTGACATCTGGTAATTGGAGAAAACACGTTTCTGGAGTGAAAGCAACCATCTTGGCCCCAGAATATAATCCTACAGTCTTCCTTGGTTTCTACCTCCCTTGCGAAATCGAGCACAAGTGTGTCAACACCAGTTCTGTGTAAGGTACCATGCCTGATTAGAAAATAGGAAAAAAAAAAAAAAAAAAAAAAAGAAGAAGCCCTCATCTTTAAGAATCTTTTTCCAAAAATTCAGATATATCCTGACATCCCCGTTACAATCCTGCTATGATTTACTCTTTTTGTCTGAGCTCCAAACCCTGGGGGCTTCTGCTCCCGAGCAGGATTTGGCCCATCCTCCTGTCCCAGCCCTGACCCTCCTCTCTCTCCAGAGCTGCTGCCTCTTCAGGCTTCCCTGGGCCAAGGAAACATCTGGGCCTTGCGCACATCACGGTCTCCACTGTGGTCCAGTCCATCTCACTCACGTCCTTCCTGCCCTGGAAACTGCCCTGCGGTCGGTGGACCTGAAGATCTGCTTCCTGATGGCGGAGTCGCTCCCTGCTAGAATCTCTCACAGACCCCGCTTTGTCATTCAGGAAAGGTAGGGACTGTGACAGTTCTGTGCATGGTCATTCTTTGAGCTATCTGTGTCCCACCAGCCTTGCAAAGTCTGACCAGGGAGAGAGGAGAGTGCACTTTGCTCAGTTCCCTACACCCAGCCCCCACCATAACATCGCGGAGAAGATCCAAATATTTGTTTTACCATTTATTTTCCATTCTAATTATCATCTGTCCTGTGGTCCACGGGTGGGAATGTTCACACTGTAACTGATCCCGGAATTGTGCTCCTTTTTTTCCTTCTGCTCTACCTCAAGTTATCCTACTTTTCTTGCTTCATTTATGCCCTGCTGGCTTCTGAAATACTTACAAATTAGATGGGTCAGAAAGAAAAATGAAAACAAAAATTAAGAGAACTGAATATTTTTATAAACCACTGAACACTTCCATCTAAATTTCCAGGTTCTCGGTTGGGGAGATAGCTCGGTGGTCTAAGAGCCTGCCTGGCAAGCAAAAGGCCCCGAGTTCGATCCTTGGTACCACATGCTGTGTCCACCCTGGATGCCATGCTGGCCACTGAAACCAGACATGGTGGCGTACAACTATAATCCCAGTGCCGGGGGAGGCTGAGACAGGAGGACCACTAAGTAAATAAATAATTCAAACAATTTGTAAGTACCACAATGGCTAATTACTTACCTAAGAACCAAGTGGATATTTGAACAAGGAATTAATAAAGAATATAAGTAATTAATCTCTTTCTCTCTCCATTCTCTGTGTCAGTCAGGTTGTAGAGTTTGACTATTAATCATTGATTATTAACTTTATAATTTATTCTTTGGATAATAGAATATTGAGGCAGGATTGTGGCTAAAGTAAATGCAGAAATAATCCTTCCTAGAAGTAGGTATGATGAGAGATAGGATTTTGTACTTTTTTTTTAAGGAAGAGGGACCGAGGTCTCCATCTTCATCTTGGTTGGAATATCTGCATGCTTGGAGACAGATGCATAATGTTGCAAAAAGGCTGCTGTGCAGCCCTTTGAATTTGGTGGCAAATTTTATTTACTTAGTGGTGCTGAAAAATCTAAATGGTAGACTCTTTTGGTTATCTGGGGGAGGCTGATAAGAGATTGAACACAGTAGAAGTTCAGTTTCTTGCCTCTGTAGGCTTTTCCAGAAGCCTGTTTTCTTTCTCTTTCTTTCTTTCTTTCTTTCTTTCTTTCTTTCTTTCTTTCTTTCTTTCTTTCTTTCTTTCTTTCTTTCTGAAGATTGAGCCCAGGGCCTTCATACTGAGCTATATCCCCAGCTCTACTTAATTTTTTTTTTTTTTATTTTGAGACCAGGTCTTGTTAGGTTTCCAGACTGGATCAAACTTGTGTTCCTCTGGTGTGCAATTCTGTTATCATACCTGGATGCTCTGGGATGTTCTGTACCCAGGGCAGTTCCAGGTGACACTGTGTCCATTCCCAGAGCTTGACTTAGGTACTGGTGGGGGCGGGGTGGTGTTCCTGGTGACTCTTCCATCTTCAAGGGTAGGATCCAGATTCCTTCCTTCATTCCTTCATGAACATTTCTCTCCTTATGTAGATCACCTCTATCCTTTTTCTTCTTTCAGAAAGATTCTTCAAATATTTCTGGAAGACAGGTCTCTCTGAAAAATTTCACCAATTTTGCCATTTGGCTCTGCTATTTGGTGTCTGTTATGGCTTGTGTCTAGAAATCCACCCAAAGCTTCATGTGGTCACAAGCGCAATTTTTCAGAGGTGCATGGATCTAGGTATGTGATGCTGAGATTGAGGATGTGGGATCAATAAATTAGTGTCTACAGATTGGTTGGGCATTGTTCTGGGTATGGATGATGGGAAGGTGCACCCTGGCTGTGGGTGGCATCACCTAAAGAGTCGGTAGACTCTACGTTTTCTGTTGAAAACTGGGCATGGTGTGTTTAGTGCAAAGAACTGAGGCAGCTAGGCCTCTCACACGAGGCTTTATGTTTATCTGGCAAAGAGTGAGGCTCTATAACCCTGTGGTATTAAGTGGAAAAGTTTCTTCTGGCTTCTTTGTTTTTATCTTTCCCACTATCTTCAGTTTTTTTACATTCCTCAGGTAGAATCTGGAGCCCGATCTTGGTGTGCTCAGCTTTTCTTTATGAAGTCAAGGAGTGATGACTTTGAGATTCTTCACAGGTCAAACCAGAACCCAGAAGTTCAAACATCACTTTTTGAATTTGTTATAGAGAATCTGAAGAATGTAGGAAAATATTATGTTTGAAACAAAACCCAATAATTCCACTAACCAGAAATAAATTGCTGCTAAGGTATAGGTGCATATGCCTTTTATGCCCATAATGCATATAATATATCGGCATGGATAACATATCTAAGTTCAATGGAATTATGTTATGCTATGCATACTTTTATATAACCTTGTTTACTGACATTGTTATGTATTTCTCTTTGCCAACAAAAATTCTCACACATAATTGCTCATTAACTGTAAGTATTGAAAATTATTTGATCATAGGAGTATATAGTTTATTTTGCTTATTTAATTGTAAGTGACATAATAGAGAGGTTAA